>JBBPBS010001130.1:4649024-4723010 GCA_037974835.1 Cicer judaicum
CAAAAGTTCAAAAAAATCATCAAATTTTCCAAACAAAACTCATAAAATTCATTATCATCTTCAATAAAATATAAATTTAATCAAATTCATAACTTAAATCTTAAAATAAACTCATATTTTCATTTTTTATTTGATGTTGTTGGAGATGAAAATACGAGTGTATTTGAATATTTGAGTTATAAATTTAATAAAATTTTCATTATATTGAAGATGATTATTAATTTTATGGGTTTTGGTTTAAAATTTTAATGATTTTTTGAATTTTTGTATAGAAAAGGATAACATTGTTAAAATTTTAAAACATAAAATATCAAATTGTCACTTAAAATTAAAATAAATGATCAACTTGGGAAAAAAAAAAGATAAATGACTAAAAGGTTACCTGAAATTAAGTTAAGGCACCATTGATGTAATTTAGCCCCAAATATACTATTGGGTTGAGTCGCATAAAAACATCAAGTTAAAAATTGTATCAGTATTCTACAGCACCGTAAAAAACTATTCTAGAATTAAACCATCAAATAACTATAATGATCACTCAAAATATATGATACATAAGACCACTCATAAATTGAATAAATTACAACACAAAAACAAGGGGGATAAGTGGCTTGGAAGTATATATATCGAATAAAAGCGGGAGAAAATAGAAAGTTGAGAATTGTATCCAACTATGGTGTACTTTTCACAAGAGTTTGACACTTTTTATATAGTGATCGAAACAATCTACATATATAAATAATCAAATGTGAGACTTTATTATTTATAGAGTTAATAACTACTCGATGTATGAAAGTTTTCTAAAGTGAGACTTTAACAATTTTTAAATTTACACACTAACATACTCTTTATGTTCCAACAAATTATGTTATATAAAAATAATAGTTTATTATTTTAGTAAGTTGAACTGTGTAATTGTAAATATATCTTCCACTATTTTCAACACAACACCCTCTAACTTCTTGCTTTTGCAGCCTCTTGAAATCACATGAAGAAAAATCATATTCAAATTAATGTATAAAACGTTAATTTTGATATATAACAATAATATATAAAATAATTTTAGATTTATGCAAAATTTTATATATATGATCTATACAATATAAACTTTTGCTTTAAAGAAAGAGATTGAGAGAATTTTGGATTGAGATGATCTAAACTCATGAACATATTTATTATTATAGATTGTCCCTCCATTATATTTTGATATTTTTAAATGTGTAAGGTGTTGTTATAATGGCATTTAAATATATTAAAATTAAAAAACAAATCTAAATGTACCTTTTATTAATGACTTTGGTATTTAAATGTATCTTTTATCCTCAAATATGTTTTTGATATATATATATATATATTTATATATATATATAATATCAAGACATAATTATAGTTATAAAATAATAAAAGAGTAGTATCATTACAAAAATTATACTATTGTATAGCCATGAAATTAAAGATATGTCAATATTTTTTTAAGCAAAAATATCACATGATTAACTTAACATCTCAACTACATTGACACCCGAAGCCACAAAACATCTCAACTATGGTGATACTCCAAGTCAATCATCTATCATTTGCAGCACTTTAAAATATTAATAAAAATGAAAAAGAAAGAAAATACAAGAATTTTACCAAAGCGCGATAAATTTATCTTAAAGAATACAAGCCAGTTCCTTATTAAATTTTTTTTTTCCAAACTATCTCATTAAAATTGTTACCAGAAAAATCCACCTAGATAAAATAGAAAAAAAGAATGTAGTGAATATCTAACAAAAGATATCTCAATATTTATTAATTATATTTTTTTACATACTATTATATTTTAAAATTGTAATATTACTTACTCATTTTGAATATTATCAATTTTAATTTTTTGTATGTAAACAAATACAATCATTCAAAAATTCATTCTTTCATTATCTAAATGTTCCTTCATTCTTTTGAATGATATTCTTATTTATTTAAAGCTCATTAGCTTATTTCTTTTTGTTTGGCTCTTGTTGTAGTTGTAGAGATAAAAGTGTAATAGATTAATTTTCAATCATTTAATTGCAGTGTAATAGTTTTATATTAAAATAAACTCTTCAAAATGTTAATCATAAAAAATAAAATCTCTGATTTATCTATGAACTAAAAAAATTATGCATATTTTTTTGCGGATATCAAATTCATGAGATTTTCATGTAAAATTACAAGTGAATTTACGGGCAGAAATATATGTCTCTTGAAAAATGGTTGTAGGAAATTTCGCAAAAGAATGTCTTAAGTTGTAATTTTTCTACTATAATTTTGTTGGGGATATCTTCAATTTCCTGTAGAAATATCTACAGGTAAAATTAACTAAGGATTCTAAAATCTTTAGGAAATAATTATCCACAAGATTTTGAGTTGAAAAATTATTCCATAAACAACCTACTTTTTTGAGAATTTTTAGCTCAAATTATAAAATAAAAAAACTGATTTGTATGACATTCCTAGATTTGCTCTTATTTATATATAAAAAGGGATGTATGTCAGTAATAATAGTTACATGGAAAATGTCTCACAATTTTTAATAATAGGACTAATTAATTAGTAATTAGTATACTTTGATTGGGGAACAATATCCTAAGTCAGTCAACTAGCTTTTTTAATTATTTAATAAAATACTATATAATAAGACGAGTAAAATCATTAAGTCAAGAGAGTTGGTAAAATATAAGTTGAGTGGCTTTTATTTAAATAATTTGTTTGAAGTTTTGACATATTATATTGTATTAATTGTTTCAAATAAGAGAGTTGAAATTTCAATTGCGCGTAAAAAAAGTTGTAAGAGCAAATTCTTAGTAACTACCAATTGTATCAATCAATTAATTAATCCAAGTAAACTAAAATAATAAGCCTAAATGTGTGCTTTCCTAGGATATTCATCTTTAATTTTGTTGAAATAGGACACACGGTTCTTTAAACATTAAAAATAATTTAAGTATGTTATTTTTACTAATGTAAAACATTTTTTTAGTATCCTTAACCAAACTTTTTTAATATAAATAGGCTTTTAAAAAGGTATATATAGATTAACTACAACTATTATATACAACTATTATAGACTAAATCATAAATTAAAAAATTCCAATAAAAAATGCATGAATGATATGGGTTTTGGTCAATTGAGTACAGTTATCAAATTATAATTTCAAAAAAAAAAAATTGTCGTATAATTTTTATTTTATAATATTTGTATAAACCATAATAAAATTATATATAAGATAAGAACAAAAGAATTATATAAATATACATAAAATTAAACAAATATTTGTTTGTGGTCATCAAGCAAAGACTATAGTTGGAAACTAAGTTTTCCTTCAAATAGCTGGCACATTGATTCATTTAATTTATTCACCATGATTCATTGTGTATGTTAAGTTTCATTACATTTCTATATTACTTACTTTTATATATATATATATATATATATATATATATATATATATATATATATATATATATATATATATATATATATTTTGTTGTGGACTACTCCAAAACACACTTCAAATTGATTCCAAGTCAATAGAAATATAAAACTTTGTTTCCCATGTGAGTGGTCACCATGCAAAGACCAATAAAATTAAATTTTGCCTTAAAACAATCTATACCATATTGTTTATTCAATTTCGCTATAAATATTTAGGCTATATTCTTCACCATTTCATGAACTCTTTATTTTCTTTTGATTTTCTTTCGAGTAAACTATATATTAACACTTTCCACAAAATATGCATTTATCAAGCAAAATCAAATCATCAATGGCATTGTTGCTTCTTTGTTTAAATCTCTTACTCTTCCATTTTTCATTTTCTTCTTCTTTCAATTTCTTATACCATCATGAAGAAAGAATTGCTTTGCTTCAATTCAAGTCCTCCCTCACTACTATGGATATGGATTCGTATTATTATGGTTGTGATGAACCTCTTCAAAAAACAACTACATGGAAAAACGATACAAATTGTTGTTCATGGCATGGTGTCACGTGTGACACTATCTCTGGTCATGTGATTCGCCTCAACCTTGGTTGTGAAGGTCTTAGAGGTATAATTCATCATAACAATACCATTTTTCGTCTTACTCACCTCCAAACACTAAATATTTCTTACAATGATTTCTCAAACTCCTATTTTCATTCTAAGTTTAGTGGATTTGTGAGTCTCACACATCTTGATTTGTCTAATAGTTACTTTCGAGGCGAAGTTTCTCCTAAAATATCACACCTTTCCAAATTAACATCTCTTCGTCTCTCTGGAAATTATGAGTTAGTTTGGAAAGAAACCACCTTGAAGAGGTTTGTGCAAAATGCAACAAATTTAAAGGAGTTAATTTTGTATGGCACAGATATGTCAACAATAAGAACAAATTCCATAGATTTGATCTTCAATCAATCTTCCTCTTTAGTTACTCTTAATCTTGGATCAACAAAATTAATAGGAAATTTCAAAAATAACATTATCTGTTTATCAAGTATTCAAGAGCTAGATATGTCATCTAATAATGGACTTGAAACTCAACTTCCAGAATTGAGTTGTAGCACTTCTCTTAGAATCTTGGATCTCTCTCAATGTCAATTCCAAGGGACAATTCCTCCATCTTTCTCTAACCTCACACATCTTACTTCCCTAAGCCTCTTTAACAATCTCCTAAACGGTTCAATCCCACCATCACTTTTAATCCTTCCACATCTCACTTTTTTGTATCTCTATAAAAATCAACTTAGTGGCCAAATCCCAAATGTATTTTCCTTGTCAAACAAATTTCAAGAATTACTTTTGAGGGATAACAAAATTGGAGGTGAGCTTCCAACATCACTTTCAAACCTTCAATATCTTATTCACTTCGATCTTTCATATAATTCATTTAGCGGACAAATCCCAAATATGTTTAGTAGAATGACCAAATTGCAAGCATTCAGTCTACGTTCAAACAATTTACAAGAACAAATTCCATCTTCATTATTTAACTTGACTCAACTTGATACATTAGATTGTGCTTTTAATAAATTAGAGGGTCCCCTACCCAACAAAATTACAGGGTTCCAAAAGTTAACTTATTTGAGTTTAGAAAACAACTTGATAAATGGAACCATTCCTTCGTGGTGTTTATCTTTGTTTTCTATGGTAAATTTAGATCTATCAAATAATCGACTAACAGGGCATATCAGTGCAATCTCATCACATTCCTTAGAGGTGCTATATCTATGGGGCAACGAACTACAAGGAAATATTCCAGAATCAATCTTCAACCTTGCAAACCTAACTCAACTATTTCTATCATCAAACAACTTTAGTGGTTTTGTTAATTTTCAACTCTTCTCAAATCTTCATAAATTGGAATATCTATACCTTTCAGATAATAGCCAATTGTCATTGAACTTTGAATCTAATTTCAATTACAGTTTTTCTCGACTAAGAGAATTGGGTTTGTCTTCTTTGAGTTTAACTGAAGTTCCCAAATTATCAGGAAAACTTTTGAATTTGTCATATCTTGATCTTTCCAACAACAAACTTAATGGAAGAGTGCCTAATTGGTTACTTGAAACATCAACGTCTTTGAACCTCTCTCAAAACTTGTTCACTTCAATAGACCACTTCTCAAAGAAGCTTGATTCCATTGATCTTAGTTTCAACCTATTGGCTAGTGACCTATCTTTTTTGTTAGATTGCAATATGAGTTCACTTCAAATACTCAACTTGGCAAACAACAAATTGACAGGTACCATTCCACAATGTCTTGCTAATTTATCATCCCTTCTAATTTTGGACCTACAAATGAACAATTTTCTTGGCACTTTACCAAATAACTTTTCAAATGACTGTTTTCTTGTAACTTTGAATCTCAATGACAACCAATTAGAAGGTCATTTGCCTAAATCTTTGTCCAACTGCAAAAACTTGCAAGTTTTAAACCTTGGCAACAACAAAATACAAGATTATTTTCCATATTGGCTTCAATCTATATATATTTTGAAAGTGCTGATTTTGAAAGACAATAAATTTCATGGATCCATTGCTAATCTAAACATCAACAATCCATTTTCAAATTTAATCATTTTTCATATTGGCGGTAATAATTTTAGTGGTATATTACCAAAAGACCTTTTCAAAAATTTTGTAGCCATGAGGAATTATAATGGCAGATTCCATTACATGTCAATTTTATTGGGTGGTATAGACAGATCAATTTCTCAACTAAGCATGTACTATGATTCTGTGTCTTTGGAGACAAAAGGGACCCAATTGAAATTTGTGAAATTTCCAACAATCTTTGTAAACATTGATTTGTCAAGAAATAAATTTGAAGGAGAGATTCCAAATGTCATTGGAGAGCTTCATGGACTCATAGGGCTTAACCTTTCCCATAACAGACTCATTGGTCCTATTCCTCAATCCATAGCAAACTTGACAAACTTGGAATCATTGGATCTTTCTTCAAATAGGCTCAGTGGTGTGATTCCCCTAGAATTAACCAATTTAATTTATCTTGGAACCATAAATCTTTCTAATAACCATCTTGTGGGAGAAATACCTAAAGGAAAACAATTTGACACATTTTCAAATGGTTCCTATGAAGGAAACTTGGGGTTATGTGGATTTCCTTTGACAATGAAATGTGGACCCCAAAAAAATTCTTCACTTTCACCAAACTTTTGGAATGAAGATAAATTTGAATTTGGGTGGGAACCAGTGGCAATTGGATATGGATGTGGAGTGGTGTTTGGAATAGGGCTTGGAAGTTGTATGTTTTTAATGGGAAGGCCTAGATGGCTTGTGGTTTTGTTTGGTGGCTATCCTAAGAGAATAGTGAAAAGGAGATCAAGAGTGAGGAGTACTCATGCTTCAACCATGAATCAGATGATTCAAATGTCATAGTTTTGTTGTTGTGGTTATTTTCTCTGTTGTGTTGGTTCTTACATTCTATTTAAAAAAATGCTTGATGTGAGTGAGTGTGGCAATCTTGTCACACTTATTTGACTTAGCTAGTTTGATTTTGGGTTCTTAAGTTGAATTGTATTATGTTTTTTTTTATATTTTTATATGTGTATATGTAATTTTTATATTATTAATATATAATTATTTTCATTATAAAAATAAATAAAATAAAAATATAAAAGTTTAGTATATTTAACAATATAATTAATTGTCAACTTCAAAATTTAGAAGAATATTAAAATTTTATATCCTAACGTAAAATAAAAATGATTTTTTTTTTGTGAACATTATTTATTTTTTTATCTACACGTTAAATTTTGGTGTATTTGCATCATTGTTGTTCTTCAATTCTTTTAGTTGAAAACTTAACCATAATTGTTTTTGTTGAATAACTTTTAATATTTGTAATTAATAATTTTATATATGCCAAATTATTATCTATGTAATTAATAATGTTAAAAATGCCAATGCGAAATAAAAATTATTTTATTTTACAAACATCATTTATTTATTTGTTTATACGTTAAATTTTGGTTTCTTTATACCATTGTTACTCCTCAACTGTTTTTAGTTGAAAAATTATTCATAGTTATTTACGTTGAAGAACCTTTGAGCATATGTACCTAATAGCGTTATATTGTTTGTTAATAGAATACAATCAAATATATTGTGAATTTGAAATTGGAGAGTTGAAATCGAATAACATATTTTAAAGAAAAATTGAAAGTGCAAAGAAATCATCACAATAAATTATCATTTCAATTGTATTAATTTTTTGTAGCACCCTAAAACTATTATTATAAAATAAAAAGATCAATAACAAAAAAATAGACTTTAAATAGAATCATCTATTGATATATATTGATAAAATGAGGTTATTGTTTAAATAGCGAGGGATTAAATCATTGTAGTAACACTTTTGTAAGTACAACTATTTAATTTCTATTATTTTCTTTTCAACATATGTTATCACACCATCATTAACATATTAAAAAAAAGTAATATAGTTCATTTAAATTGATGGATAAGTGTATGCTTTTTTATCTGATCATACACACTCACTTTGTAATGACTTTTAGAGTTCCTTTGTTTTAGAGATATAACATTAATTTGTTAACTTTGTTTTGTTCAAAGTATTTATTTTTTGTTAGCACAAGTTAAATGATATTATTTGCATTTATAGATAATGAATTACAATGAATACATATTTAAATTAAGGTATAATTTGATTAGTGAGAGAAACATCAATGAATTTTAAGAAGTTTTTTGTCTAAAATCCGATAAAATTAATATTTTTTTGGTTAACATGATAAAACTAATATAACCATTAATTTACTAATATTTACATATAAAAAAATATTTCAACTACTAATAATGATATTGAATATGTCATTATTAATTTATGAAGGAAGATGAAATCCTTCACAATCACTTTAAATTAAGGTATAGCTTGGTTATTGAGGAACATCATGGAGTTTTAAAAAGAAGGTTTCGGGTCTAAAATCTGATAAAATTATTTTTTGTAACATGATAAAACTAAAATAACCACTAATTTGTTTTAGCTATTAATAAAGAAACCGAATTTTCAAATTAAATTTACTATTGATGTATATTTATTTGTGGAACTTGAAACGTTTTGTTTAAAGTAAATTTCAACTATTTATCAAATAAATTTATAAAAAAAAAAATGTTTATTAACTATTATAAAAATCAAAATTGAAATTTTTTGTATATTTTATTATGATTGAGTGAGATGCTATATGTATTTGAACCCTCTAATATTGAATCGATTAAACATGAAAGAGATTATGTGTGAAGGTTATATCAAATTTATAAATGATAATAGATTTTATTTATTTATTTGAGGACATAAGCTACAATTTTTTTAAATGGCAGAAGCAACAAATTAATATAAAGGATACCAAATGTGTGATGAAAATCTAATAGAATGAAAGAGAAATGTCAATACAGGTGTTCTTTCTTACATATAAATCTAGTTTTTCAAACTCAAAGTATGTGTCTTTAAAACGTGTTGAGATGCCTCAGTTCCAATTATTTTTTTGTCTTTGATACCCAATAAAATGTCTTGAAACACAAAACAACGCACACATATATAGAGGTGTTTTTTCTTGTTGTTGTGATAGTTTATAGTTAATTCCATAGGCGTGAAAAAATTTATTGATTGAGTCACAAATATTTCAAGATATGAGTGGAGATGACTTATTGAAATCAGATCCGTATTTGCAAATGATTACTGGTATATTTATAATAAGATAATTAATAGGACATATTTTATTACCAACAAATATACATGGATATGTAAAGTTAGAAATGGAGGAAAAGTGAAAGTTGATTATAGTGAGAAGATGGTAGGTTTATTTTTATGAAGAACTTTTATGTGTGAGTTTTCAACATATATATATGTTGTGCAAAAGCTAAATTGAGAAAATGAAGACTATCTACAATGAAAAAAAAATTAAAATCACATATAATTAAGAAGTTAAAATATACTTCCCCTATAATAAAATAAAAGCAATTTTTGTGTAAGACTATCTACAATGGAGCTTTCTCCTATTTTGGGTGCTTAAATAAGCTTCATATGTAGATATCACTCATTTCATAATTTTTTAATATTAACACTTAATTAACACTCAACTCTTTCAATTGAATTTCACAAAAAAATTACTAAGTTATTTATGTCAAATAATTTTAAATCATTATATTTCAACAACACTAAATTGTTTTAATACAACTTATTGAATGAAATCTAAAAAAGGTGATTTTATAATTAGGAGAAATTTTACTCCATAGTGTAGATTGTACCTATATACAACATGAGTTGACTAAAAAGGACACAATCTCTTTGAATTAGGTCAACCTTGATGTTTTTTTAGTGAGATAAATTTTACACTCTAAATTTTTTCTTATTCATCATTAAAGGGTGATTTTTGATGATTTTTTCACTCATGATCACCCATGCACATATTTTGTCCATTGTTTTAATCTAAATAAGTAGTTTTTATATACATCAGATTTTTTTTTTTGTGTTTTTTTCATGATTTTAGCAACTCAATACGACATTGTTTTCTTAATTTTTTTGTCTTAGTATGGTGTTAGTTTAATTTTCCGTCTCGTCTAGATTGTCATATCAACTTTGATCAATTAATGATCCAACCGACGACTAAGTCGTTAATGTTGTAGATCTAGAGATATAAATACTCTAGTTAATTTGCTTTAGTCACATTATTTGTAGATATTTTTTCGTTTTATATTATTAACTTAAATGTTATGAATGTGTTCGTAGATTTATCATTTTTTATTTTTAGATATGTTAAATTCATTTATATATTTGATATATTCTATTAATTTGAATAAATGAATATCTTTTTTTTAATAAAAAAAATTAAGAAAAATGTTTGGTTCAACTATCAATATTTTGATACAACTGCAATACAATGCTCTTTTAACTTCTCCCAACATGTAGGAGTGTGAATAACATCTTCAATGGTTTCAAAATTAATTTCCATACACGACACTTAGATGTCCATACTAAAATATTTTGTTTTGTTTTTTTAATGTATTAGTAAAAAAATTTAAAATATATATTTAATTAAAAATAGTCTGATCTTTGAACCTTGAACCACTAAATACACTGGTTTAATAGTAAGTCCGATTTTAATTACTTTGATGATTATTAGAATAACTCGTAATCTCCCTTATTACTTATTAATTTATATTTATGTAAATTATATTATTTTAAAAATAAATTTCGTATAAAATAATAAAACTTACATAAATTTTAAGAGAGCAAATGTTAAAAAAAGTAGACTTTTTTTTTTCCATATTTATATTAAGATCAAAATTTCAAGAAAACCGGGTCTCCATTTCAGCGTAAACCTTCCTTTTTTTAATTTCCTTTAACAAACTCCAAAATATTGGGTCATGGCTACAATTCAAGGCAGCCCTTTAACAAAATTCAAGACATATCAATCAACACATTCAAATTCATGATGAACTTTATCATTAAACTCCAATCACATGTAAAATTCATTGTAAATCATTATTCATTGACTAACAACAAATATACAATGAACATCATAAATATGTTCCACATTGACATGAGACATACTCATATACAAACTCTAAGTCCTTAATCGTCAGATTCATTTTGGTCTCTTACGTTCGGAATTTAAAATGCCATCTACACTATCTTTTACATAATTACTCACTCTGTTCAAGTTTTTGGCGACGCCTAATGCCACTACGCTTGCATTTCTTATAAATCTGCACATATTAAATCAAAATGGAGTTAGTATTCTCATAGGCACACACATGGATCTTTATACAAAGTGATTGGCTACATTGATAATTAATTTATGCTTGCCTGTTAAAGAATTCTTCTCCTTTGAAATGTTGAGGCTTAGAACTTTGAGGTTTAGGAGTACTAGTGTGTTCATTCTCTAGAAGAATAAGATCAAAAATCATGATATGAAAAGACAGAAAAATACTTAGCAATAAGTATTATGCAAAGAGAGGAAATGATAATTATGCAGCAACAAAAAACATATTATATAAAAACACAACTATGATTTACATCTTTATATATAGGTTTGTGATTATGAAAGCGTTTGGATAAATTTCTGAACAGGAATTTATGGATATAGAAAAATTAACAAAACTTTACAATAACTACAATGTTTAAAAAAAATATCTTTGTCTAAGTTGAAATTAGCTTCTGCATCCCAATTTTTTTAGAACTCTCATTTTAACAATTTTTCATAAACACCAATAAGCTTGTATGGACATTTTTTTTTGCAACTAAAAAACTTATTTAATTGAGAAGCTCTTATACTAAAAGTTAATTTAAACTTAAAGATAATGCAAGAAAATTAATTATAACCTTCACTTTTATATGCAAGAGCAGGATCATGATCAACAGGGGACTCTGGAGGCTTCTCATTTATCAACATCTGCAACATGAGTTGAGGTAGTCAGAAACTTATATCACATAAATTTAGTGCAAGATAAACCTCGCTAACTATGAAGCACGTACACTTCTAGAATTAGGCGTGTCGTCGTGTCCGACATCCATACGACACTTCAAATAACTTTTCAAAAATAAAACTTGTTAATTGTCGCTTTAACACGCATTAGACTCATTGAACACATCTCAAACAAAACTACAGTGGTTAAAGATGTGTCAAAACAATAATGATTAATGATGGAGGTTAAAAACATGAAATTTAATTACAACAAGTTTAGTTTTTCGACAATAGATGCTGTTAGAGAAAGGAGGTATTTCTAATAGAAAACTCTCAATTTTGCTTGATGCTTAATGCCAAGTACAAGTAGGTATTTATAGGTACAAATAAAAAACTCTAGACCAATTCTAGGAGCTTCCTAATTAATACCTCATTCTAGGAGCTTCCTAATTAATAGTGACTTCTAGGAGCTTCCTAATTAATAATGACTTCTAGGAGCTTCCCACAATTTTTGTAATTAAAACACTTCTAGATTCTTACATGCAATTCTACACGGTTCTAGAATGATCTAATTTCAAATTAGTAATAACATTGCTCCCCTTTAATTTGAAATTTTCTTCTTCATTCGAAGTCTTGCTCTTAGCCTTTGAAAGTCTTCAAATTTTAACGGCTTTGTAAAAATGTCTGCAACTTGATCTTGAGTCTTCACATATTTAAGCTCAACTTCTTTTTTGGCAATGTATTCTCTAATGAAATGGTACCTTGTGTCTATGTGCTTGCTACGATCATGAAACACTGGATTCTTTGCAAGTGCTTGTGCCGACTTGTTGTCTATATAAATATCAGTAGCTTCCTTTTGTGGTATATGAAGTTCCTCCAATAATCTCCTTAGCCAAATAGCATGACAAGTGCAAGATGTTGCTGCTACATACTCTGACTCACATGTTGAAAGTGTGACAATAGGTTGCTTCTTTGAGCTCCATGAAAAAGCACAGTCTCCCATGAAAAATATAAAGCCACTAGTACTCTTTCTATCATCAATATCTCCCGCAAAGTCGCTATCACAAAATCCAAAAAATTTAAAATCATTAGAAGAAGAGTAAAATAGTCCATAATCAAGCGTACCTTTATGGTAGCGAAGTATCCTCTTAATGACTTTCATGTGTGTAGTAGTAGGAGCTTCCATGAAACGGCTCACTACTCCAACCGCATATAGAATGTCAGGTCTTGTACATGTTAAGTATCTTAGGCTTCCAACGAGGCTTTTGAAAAAAGAAGGGTCCTCCTTTTGTCCATCTTCAAACTTTGACAACTTCAATCCGCTCTCCATTGGTGTGTTCACCGGATTGCAATCAAACATTTTAAATTTCTTCAAAACTTCTTTTGCATAGTTTTCTTGAGAAATAAATATACCTTCTTCCAATTGCTTTACTTCTAGGCCTAAGTAGTATGACATGAGCCCGATATCCGTCATCTCAAACTCAAGCGCCATAGCCTTTTTGAACTCTTCAAACAAACTTGGATTATTTCCAGTGAATATAAGATCATCCACATAAAGACAAACAATCAAAATATCTCCACTATCACAAATTTTAACATAAAGAGCATATTCATTGAGACAACGAGCAAACCCATTGTCTTGGAAGTATTTGTCGATGCGACTATTCCATGCTCTTGGTGCTTGCTTTAATCCATACAGCGCTCTTCTTAATCTCATTAATTTATCTTCATGTCCTTTAATTACGTACCCCATTGGCTGCTCAACATAGACCTCTTCTTCAAGATAGCCATTTAGAAATGCCGATTTTACATCAAGTTGATAAAGTTTCCACTTATTTTGAGCTGCTACAGAGATTAACAAACGAATAGTGTCCATGCGAGCAACTGGTGCAAAAACTTCTTCATAGTCAACTCCATGTTTTTGTTTGTAGCCTTTTGCAACAAGTCTTACTTTGTATTTTTCAATATTTCCATTAGCATTCTTTTTAGTCTTGTACACCTATTTGACTCCAATTGCTTCATGGCCTTTTGGAAGAGTTGCTAATTCCCAAGTGTTGTTCTTCACAATTGATTTGATCTCCTCGTCCATGGCTTGTCTCCACCTTTTATCTTTCATTGCTTCTCCATAATGTAATGGCTCACTATCCGCCAAGAGACAATACAACTCTTCAAGGTCAAGAGTAATTTCAATTGACCTTTCATAAATGTCTTCTATATCTTTCATCTTATTTGGTCTCTCGCTTGAACTTTCATCTAGAGAAGTAGGTGAAGACGGAGGTGAAGAAGGTGGAGTTGCATCTTGAACTGGTGTTGTGGCCTCTTGATCTTCTTCAAAATATGGAAGGAAATTATAGTTTGTTTCTTCTTGATCCTCCCAATTCCATGTAGGATCTTCATCAAATTCAACATCACGACTCACCATTACCTTATTGTTGCATGGGTTGTACAACTTGTAACCTTTAGAATGTGGATCATAGCCAACAAAGACATATTTGATGCTTCGATCATCAAGTTTGGATCTTTCTTGTTGTGGCACATGTGCATATGCTATGCTCCCAAAGACATGCAAATGATTAACACTAGGTGTTCTTCCATTCCATGCTTCTAGCGGGGTTTGGTCTTTGACATTTGAAGTTGGAGAGCGATTTGCCAAATAGACCGCACAAGAAACTGCTTCAGCCCAAAACTCCTTTGGCATCCTTTTGGATTTTAGCATGCATCTTGCCATGTTCAAAATAGTTCTGTTCTTTCTCTCGGCCACTCCATTTTGTTGCGGAGATCTTGGAACTGTCAATGGACGACGAATTCCATGAGTTGCACAGAATTCATTAAACTCCTTCAAAGTGAATTCACCTCCTCGATCAGATCTCAAAGCTTTGATTTCATGACCGCTCTCCTTCTCTACAAGAGCTTTGAAGTTCTTGAAAGCAACAAAAGCTTCTGATTTTTGTTTTAAGAAATAAATCCAAGTTTTTCTACTAAAATCATCAATAAAGAGAATGAAATATTTACTCTTACCAAATGAAGATGGATTGATTGGTCCATACAAGTCAGTATGCACAAGTTGCAGTGGCTTAGTTGCTCTTGATGTGGCTTCTTTAGGGAAACTTTTTCTAGCTTGCTTGCCAAGAAGACAACTTTCACACAATTGATTTGGATGATTGATTGAGGGCATCCCTTTCACCATACCCTTTTTTCCCATAATTTTAAGTGCACTAAAGTTCAAGTGGCCATACCTCATATGCCAACGCCATGCTTCATCTTGGACACTCATCTTCAAACATTTTGCTTCAATAGTTCTTAGGTTCAAGATAAACATTCTATTTTTTGACATAAGAACTTTAGCAATTAAATTGTTATTTTGATCTCTAAGCCAAAGAGATTTATTTTTCATGAGAATTTCATATCCTTTTTCAAGAAGTTGACCCAAACTCAAAATATTACTCTTTAATTTAGGAACATAGTATACATCACTAATCAACTTATGGCTCCCATCTTTAGAAGAAATTAGAATTGTACCTTTTCCTTCAATTTTCACTTTTGATGAATCTCCAAAGGAAATATTTCCATTCATCTTTTCATTAAGCTCCACAAATTTCTCTTAGCATCCACACATATGGTTACTTGCACCATTGTCCAAGTACCATGAATTATTAGCATCTCTCTCTTCTTCCTTGAGTGTTAGCAACAAAGTTGACTCTTCATCTTCGTCAATAAGATTAGCCTCTTCTTCCTCTTGATTAGGAGCATTACAACATTCCCAAGAAAAATGACCAAATTCATGACAGTTATAACATTCAACTTTAGATTTGTCATACCTCCTTTCACTTTGATTATAGCCATAACCTCTTCCTCTTCCTCTTCCAAGAACTCTTGGTGATGAGTGACTTCTTTCTTCGTAGTTTGATTCACGGTTGAAGCCTCTTCCTCTTCCTCCTTGGCCACGACCACGTCCTCGTCCTCTTTGACTATTGAATCCTCTATTATCCTTCAACGAAGCTTTGATCTTGAGAACTTGCTCTAATGGCTCCTCTTGCCTTTTCTTCATTCTTTCTTCTTGAGCTTGCAATGAACCTTCTAATTCCTCAATGGACATTGAGTCAAGATCTTTCGATTCCTCAATAACACATACCACATAATCAAATTTAGGAGTCAAGGAACGAAGAATTTTCTCCGCTACACGAACATCTTCTATCTTGTCTCCATATCTCTTCATTTGATTAACAATTGTCTTCACCCTTGAGCAATAATCTGAAATTGATTCGGTATCCTTCATCTTCAAAGCTTCGAAATCTCCCCTTAGAGATTGAAGTCTTATCTTCTTCACTTTGTCAATGCCTTGGAGTGATTTTTCCAAAATCTTCCAAGCTTCCGTTGAATTTGTAGCATCGGCAACCTTCTCAAACATGGAATCATCCAAACATTGATGAATGAGAGTAAGAGCTTGTTGATCTTTCTTCCTTGTTTTTGCCAAAGCCTCCTTCGCTACTTGAGACAATGCCTCTTCATCTTGTGGCTCATCATAGCCTTTTTCAACAATCTCCCATACACCTTGAGAGGCAAGCAATGCTTTCATACGAAGGCACCATTTTTCATAATTCTCTTTCTTTAGAAGAGGAAAGTGAAAAGTAGTGTAATCACGAGTCGCCATTTCTCAATTCTCACAACCAAGCTCTAGATACCACTTTGTTAGAGAAAGGAGGTATTTCTAATAAAAAAACTCTCAATTTTGCTTGATGCTTAATGCCAAGTACAAGTAGGTATTTATAGGTACAAATAGAAAACTCTAGACACAATTCTAGGAGCTTCCTAATTAATACCTCATTCTAGGAGCTTCCTAATTAATAGTGACTTCTAGGAGCTTCCTAATTAATAATGACTTCTAGGAGCTTCCCACAATTTTTGTAATTAAAACACTTCTAGATTTTTACATGCAATTCTACACGGTTCTAGAATTATCTAATTTCAAATTAGTAATAACAGATGCATCAATGAAGGTGAAAAAACTATCATGTATATATCGGTGTCAGTGTCCTATATTTTTTACATTAAGAGTATGGAAGTGTTTGTGCTCATGTCATATCACGTGTTCGTGTTGGAGTTTCTGCTTCATAACTTTATAATTTTCCTATCAACAAAAACTAAGGATATTTTTAGATTAACTTATTTAAATTTATCTCTAAGTATAAATACTTGAATGAGAGAATTTGGATAAACTGTTTGTGGCACATTCATAAGTTACTTCAAAGAATAGTTTATGAAAACAGCTATAAAGCTGATACGAAAATAAATTAACTATTTTATTATCTTTTATTATAAAAATAGATTATACTATAAACATTTAATTAGAACGAACTGTTTACGAAAACATGATGAAAAAGGAGTTTAGATATAAACCTCAAGACCAGCAACACAAATACGAAATTTGGGCACTCGTTTGTGTGAATTAGCTGAAATATTTTTGTTGTCTAAGTAGATGGAATATCCAAGACAAGTATAGTTGAAATTTGAAATATCTGTCCGCAGCTTTCACTTATCCAAATTAACTTTTCCAACTATGTGAGAAGGAACTGGTAAACATGCATTAGAAGAAGATCATCAGACCAAATTTTTTGAGGCATATAATAGAATAAAAGTGTAAAAGTAAAAAAAATTCAGAAGCTTGTAAAATAATTTTTTTTTTTTAAATATTTTGAATAATTTCTCATAAAAATTATTTCTTATAACCAATTTTATTTTTTGAAAAAAAATAATTTTTATTATAATGAACAAACGCAAAATAAATTCTAACTTTAAAAAAAACAAAAAAAAAACTTAAAATCTAACTTTTTTATTATGATCTGTAACAGTAAACTTTAAAGTTTATTATGATAGGAATTAAAAAAAATCTAATGTCAAATAGAATCACAGTTCAAAACCTCTATGCACTTTCTGACGTTACCTCATTGGACAAAAAAACAGTAAAATAAAATTAAAAAACAAAAAAGAGAATCAAAACACAGTAAACCTTCAATTTCAATTTATTAATATTATTGGAAAGATTTTCAAATGAAAGTAATGATATTTGGCAATAAACAATAAATTAACATTGAAAATAAAAGAAATAAAAAGAAAAGAAAAGAAAGTATTAGCATAGAGAGAAGGAGACAGACATTGGTGAAGGGTTTGGGAGATGCCAAAGCAAGTAGGGTTATTTTCGGAATTTGAATTGCAAATTGAAGAATAGTGTAACCATCCCTTACACGATTTCAATTTTCTTTCATTTTTGTTTGGAGGATGAGAATCTCCTTTTGGTGCTTCCATTTCTTGTAATGTCACACTATCTGTTACGA
This sequence comes from Cicer judaicum, assembly GCA_037974835.1. Lineage (NCBI taxonomy): Eukaryota > Viridiplantae > Streptophyta > Magnoliopsida > Fabales > Fabaceae > Cicer > Cicer judaicum. The sequence continues at coordinate 4,667,304 of JBBPBS010001130.1, forward strand.
ATTTCAATAACAATTTCACAACTGTTGCTAGTTCTTTTTTTTATTTTCTTGCAGCGCCTGCACCAACCAAGAATACCAGTATCTTTGTTATATGTATAAAAGCAAAAGTGATTTTATTATTTAAAAATCATTTTTAGAGATTTTAAGAAAAGCAAAAGTTGTTTTAATTTAAAAGAAAATATTAATTATGAAAATGATTTTTTTTTTGGTAAATTATCAAAATTAGCTTTCTAATTAATTAATTTTTAGATGTTTTTATCAAACAATTGTAGTAAATAGATGAAAATTTTCAAAAGTGAGTAATTTTTAAATTTTTTTTTATCAAATTAAGTTGTATCAAATGGGATATTAATTTTTTTTATCAAACAAATGTTTTTTATTGATTTTAAAATAGATGATAAATTTCATCATAATTAACTCATATAATTGTTCAAGTTCGAACTCAAGACAAAATATTTATTATAACATTATCGACATTTAGTGATTGAATTAGGGCTTAAGGAATTTAGACTCTAAGAAAAAGTTGATATTAAAAATGATGATGTGATATATATTTACTGAATGTAGCTAGATTGAAAGTATACAAATGATTGATACATATTTGTGATTAATTAGAATGATTAAACATTTAATATAAAACAATTAATTGAATAAAAATTGAACTAGAAGTAATAGAATTGGAGGTTTATTTTTATTTTTTATTTTTAAGGTTTCAAAAGCAAGAAATGCAGAAATGAGAATTGCAATTTCTTTGATTTATGAGAAATGGAGATTGCACTTTCTTTGTCTTAAATTTATGTTTGTGTTTGTGTTTGTATTTGTGTTCGTCTTCTACTTCGTGTTTGATATTCTCCGTCGTTTCTGCGTCACATTTTCTTCCATAATGCGTTCGGTTTGTTTTTTACATTTTCACTTTTCCGAACTAGAAAACCCTAATTCCGTATTCAATTTGTTATTATTTTGATTTTAGTTTTATTTGAAATATTTGTTTTCTAATTCATTACATGTTTAATATTTTGGAATCATTGTAAAAATAACTCCAATCATGCCATGTTAGCAATGTTATGCTACATCAGCAAATTTTTAACTTAAAATGTTACTTTAAGAATTAAATTAAAAGTGTTTTTATTCTGCATGTCGTTAAACAAAAAGAAATTAAGGACTGGTTTTAAAATAATTCATATTTATAGGAATCAAATCAATAATTAAATTTTTTTGTTATTAATATATTTTTAAATTGCTAATATTAAAAATTAATAGTTAATTTTATTAGAAAGTGTAAGATTTATGGGTCACATATGTAATTAATTAATAAAGTGTGTTAGGGTCATTATATAATTAGTCAATAAACTAGGGGTCAAATAATATATAATAGTTTATGGCTAAAGAGCATAATAGTTATGAAAATTAATAGTGTAGATACCAAACAGTTTCTAATTTAATGAGGGGCTGAATTAAAAATACTGCAATTTGGGATATAACTAATAATAGTTATATATAGGGGTAGTGGTCCCCAAGGCAAACACAACAAGACTATTCAGTTTCACAAACCCTAAAGGAGAAAACTCTCTGGTTCTCTCTATCCCCATCAAGAGAGTAAGATCTTTAGGGTGTTTTGCTGAGGAAGATCATCCAACCCATTGGCTCTATCATCATCATCCCAGGATTTCATCAATGGCAATTCCCACAGGTACGCTTCCGCTTTTGGTTATTCATCATGTAATTGACATGGATTATTGAGCATAAGGTTGTAGGGATTGTATTCCAACAATTGGTATCAGAGCCTACCATGTTTAATTCATGATGAAATTCGGTTATTGTCTTTGTTTTTAGGATTCAATTTGGGAATTTTGACATGATTGAAATCTTAGGATTTGTAATTTGGGAATATCCATATTTTTTTTTTTCGGTTATGAATTTTTTTTTTTTGTGTTCTAAGATTGTAAAAGTAAGTTCATTCCTTTCCTAGTAATCAAATTATTTTTCTCTTATTGCTATTATTTGTCCAGTAATTTATTTGATTTACTGAGTAAGTCTATAGTAGTAGATATAATATTTGTTTGTTTGAATATTTTCCTTTAAATGAAGAATAGTTAGTAGTAACCTTAAGCATGTTTGTTGTATATAATTACTAGTAAGTTTGTGGGAGCTGCCAACGGGAATGGTACGGTACCAAGTGATGAAGTTCTTATGCGCTGTTAGAGCATAATCTTTATCACTTAAAGTGATAATCAAATGGAAGTTAAGGAAAGTTTTAATAATGAAATAATGGTTTTTTCATATTAAAATATCAGAAACTGCGGATTTCTAATTCTATGAGAAGTTGGAATTCAAAAAAAAAAAAAAAAAAACTGTTTGGAACATTGATTGATTTGATAACAAGTATAAGGATTGGGCTTCCATGTTATTTTGTTTGATATATTACTTTAGTTTCATTGATCTTAGAGTTCGTGATTGGGATAATTTATTTGTTCTATTTCAAGGAAAATATTTATCACTACCTTATGTCATTTAATGCAATTTGCTTTTTATAATCCAAAGTACCGCGGCATTGATCCCATGAAAGAAAACCACAGGAAGGGAACATTCCTGTTTAAAGTGTGTGTTGTGGGAGAGTCTGGTAGTGTAAAAACCTGCCCTAAAGTGAGTCATGTTTTTCAAGTAAGCTTTATCCACATTTGAGTTTTAGTTAGTTGGTAATGTGATGCATTTAAAATTAAATCAAATGCAATGCACTCTTACTTGCTCACTATAGAGACAGGCTCAATTCAGGGAAGTCTTGTATTGTCTTAATTGTAAAATAAAAACTCTTTAGATTTTTTTTTCAACTATAGAGTACATTTATGGATTATAAATTGAAGAGTTACACTTTTTATTATATGGTTTGATTAAATATTTTTTTTTTTTTTTGATAATTATCATTTTTTCTTTTTGATAAAACAATAATTATCAAATACTAGTGAACAATTTCTTTTATTAGTGAACAATTTCTTTTAAATATTGTTTTATTTGGATATAATAAATATATGTTCAAGTCAAGTTTGACATTTTGAATGAGTTAATTGAAACTTGATGTCGCCAAAGTGACCTCTCTCATCTAAATTGCTCGTGAAGAGTGTCAAATGGTTGTGTATATGTTTATTCATGCGGGTATTGACCAGCCCAAAGGAAGGTTAATATTTGGCAGAATCACATGTACACCTACAATGATAAATGTGTGACAATTATTTGGTATACATGTGAGCAGTAAATCGGCCCAAAGAAAGGTTTATTGTTTGACATGTCTTATTGTCAATAGTTGATCGTTGCAACAAGAGTACCACTAGCAGTTGGTGTTACTGTCCAAAGACTTGACACCAATGGTGCACTGGGTATCTTGAGATGGGTTAAATTCTATGATTTGAACATATGTATTTATTTATTTATTGATTTATTTTCCTATAATGTGAGTTTCTAAGTTTCGTTCTTTACTTAATCCACAACATCTATTGCTTCCATATCTGCAAATTTGAGTTCTATTCCTGTCCTTGATGGGACAAATTTTAAGGAATGGAAAGAGAACATTCTGATCGTTCTTGGCTGCATGGATCTAGACCTTGCATTAAGAATTGAACGACCCCCTACTCCTACAGACTCTAGTTCTTCTGAGGAAAAATTAGAGTATGAGAAATGGGATCGCTCAAATCCCATAAGTCTTTTAATCATAAAGCGTGGCATTCCTAAGGTCTTTAGAGGTGCTGTCTCGGATGAGATAGTTACAGCTAAATATTTCCTTGTTGAGATGGAAAAACGCTTTGAAAAAGGTGATAAGGCTGAAACAAGTTCTTTGCCTCAGAATTTAATTTCCATGAAGTATCAAGGCAAGGGAAATATAAGAGAGCACATTATGATGATGTCCAATATTGCTTCTAAGCTTAAAGGACTAAAGCTTGAGTTGTCAGATGACTTACTCATTCATTTAGTATTGCTGTCTCTTCCTTCGCAATTCAGTCAGTTTAAGGTGACTTATAATTGTCAAAAGGAGAAATGGACTCTTAATGAGCTCATTTCATTATGTGTGCAAGAAGAAGACAGGCTAAAGCAAGATAGGACTGAAAGCGCTCACTTTACAAGTATCTCTAAAGATAAGGGCAAAAGGAAAAGAATTGAGGAGCCCAAGAGCAAAGCTGCTGCTAAGGAATACTTTGGCACAAGCGTCTAGGTCACATCTCTAGAAATAGAGTTGAACGACTTGTGTCAGATGGAATTTTAGATTCCATTGACTTCACAGACTTTAACGTTTGTGTAGCATGCATTAAAGGAAAACAGACTAAAGATAAGAAATTAGGCGCATATAGAGCTACAGACGTCTTAGAATTGATACATACGGACATCTGTGGGCCATTTCCAACTCCTTCTTAGAATGGCCAACAATATTTTATATCATTCATAGACGATTATTCTAGATATGCCTACTTTTACCTAATTCATGAAAAGTCTCAATCAATAGACGTGTTCAAATCCTTTAAGGCAGAAGTTGAGAATCAACTTAATAAGAGAATTAAAAAGGTCAAATCTGATCGTGGTGGTGAATACTACGACAGATATGATAGTTCAGGTGAACAACGTCCGAGACCATTTGCCAAATACCTAGAGGAATGTGGAATTGTCCCACAATACACTATACCGGGGTCACCCAGCATGAATGGTGTAGCTGAAAGACGAAACAAGACTCTTAAGGATATGGTAAGGAGTATGATTTGTCATTCCACCTTGCCAGAGTCAATCTGGGGAGAGGCATTAAAAACAGCAGCATACATTCTTAATAGAGTACCAACTAAGGCAGCGGCTAAAACACCTTATGAGCTTTGGATTGGGCGTAAGCCTAATCTGAAGCACCTTCATGTTTGGGGATGTCCAGCTGAGGCAAGGCCTTATAGGCCGAATGAAAAGAAATTTGAACCCCGAACAATTAGCAGCTATTTTATAGGGTACTCAGAAAAATCAAGGGGCTATAAATTTTATGATCCAAAATTGAGAACAATTTTTGAGACAGGAACGACAACGTTCTTTGAGGATATTGAGTTTGGGGGGAAGATTAAGGTTAAAGATTTTGTCTTTGAAGAATCGGTAACAATTCCAGAACTGATTCTTCCACCAATTGACTTTCCCATTATTGAACAAACTCAAGATGATCTGGTTGTTCAGGATGAACAAAATCCAGGTCAAATTCAAGATCCTCAAGAACAAGTGCCTCAAGAGCCAGCTCCATTGCGGAGATCCACTAGAGAAAGGAAAAGTGCTATTTCGGATGATTATGTAGTATTTATCAATGAGGTAGAGGAAAATGTTGGCATGACGAAAGACGACCCGGTCAACTTTCATCAAGCCATGCAAGATTCCCATTCAGATAAGTGGATCGAAGCAATGAATGAGGAGTATAAGTCTATGCAAGACAATTCAGTTTGGGAACTTATCCCATTACCTGAAGGAGTGAAACCCATTGGTTGCAAATGGATTTTTTAAAACCAAGAAGGATTCCAATGGTAATGTGGAGAGATATAAGGCACGTCTTGTAGCTAAAGGCTATACTCAAAAGGAAGGGATTGATTATAAAGAGACTTTCTCTCCGGTTTTATCGAATGACTCTTTAAGAATAATCATGGCTCTTGTTGCTCACCTTGATTTAGAGCTTCATCAAATGGATGTAAAGACAGCGTTTCTCAATGGCGACATTGATGAGACGATCTATATGGTGCAGCCAGAAAACTTTGTGTTGGGAGACCCAAAGAATATGGTGTGCAAACTAAGAAAATCCATTTATGGGCTAAAACAAGCTTCTCGTCAATGGTACCATAAATTTCAGCAAGTAATTCTCTCATTTGGTTTTGAGATGAATACAGTTGATGATTGTGTGTATCATAAGTTCAGTGGGAGCAGACATATTTTCCTGGTCTTGTATGTTGATGACATACTGCTTGCCACTAACGATATAGGCATGTTGCACGAAACTAAGAAATTTCTATCAAAGCATTTTGAGATGAAAGATCTTGGTGACGCCTCTTTTGTATTAGGAATTCAGATACACCGAGACAGATCTCGAGGTATTCTTGGATTGTCACAAAAGAGCTATATCGATAAGGTTCTCAAAAGGTTTGGGTTACAAGATTGCAAACCAGGGGACACCCCAATTGCTAAGGGAAACAAATTTAGTCTCAAACAGTGTCCTAAGGGAAGTTTGGAAATTCAAGAAATGCAAAAGATCCCTTATGCTTCAGCTGTAGGGAGTCTTATGTATGCCCAAGTATGTACGCGTCCAGACATAGCGTTCATAGTAGGGATTTTAGGCAGATATTTAAGCAATCCAGGTCTTGACCATTGGAAAGCAGCCAAGAGGGTCATGAGATATTTGAAGAGAACAAGAAACTACATGCTCACATATAGGAGGTCAGACCAGTTAGAGATCACTGGGTACACTGACTTGGATTTTGCGGGATGCCAAGACAGCTTAAGATCAACTTCAGGCTATGTCTTTCTGTTGGCTGGTGGAGCAGTTTCTTGGCGTAGTGTCAATCAAGGTCTTACTGCTTCATCAACCATGGCAGCAGAATTCGTAGCAATTCATGAGGCATCTGACTAAGGCATTTGGCTGAGAAATTTTGTCACGGGGCTGCAAATAGTTGAAGGGATTGAAAGACCACTCAAGTTCTATTCTGACAATAGATCAGCAGTACTGTATTCTAACAATAATAGGAGCTCAACCAAGTCAAAACACATTGACATTAAGTTCTTAGTTGTTAAAGAGAAGGTACAAAATGGACAAATATCCATAGAACACTTAGGGACAAACTCCATGATTGCGGATCCACTCACTAAAGGTCTACCACCCAAGGTCTTTCATGAGCATACTGCTCACATGGGTGTGCTACAGTTTGAGGAATCTTGATTTTAGTGGGAGTTTCGTCCATTATGTAATTTATGTTCTATGTTTAATTGTAAAATACAAATACATTGTATTTGGATTTTCTGATCAGAAATAAAGTTTAAAATATTCAGTTTTGGTTACTTTGTACATTTAAGTTATGGTATGATCTCATTCGGTAAAGTAGGACCAGTTGAAAATTGACATGCATTGACCAACTTCATGTAATTTTCATGCTACACTTTTCATAATGGGTCTATGTCATTTAGTTGTGTCAGTGCGGGTGATCATTGATGGGTTTAGTTATGCTTATTATGATGACAGCCTCTTTGGTTCCATGTGCTGATACGGTTAATGGACGGGACAATTTGGATTAGGCTCAAGGTAATTATAATGACATTTTTGACGTCATAAAGTCTAACACACTCCTAAGGATACATGTGTGACCAGTGGGAGATTGTAAGATTTATGGGTCACATATGTAATTAATTAATAAAGTGTGTTAGGGTCATTATATAATTAGCCAATAAACTAGGGGTCAAATAATATATAATAGTTTATGGCTAAAGAGCATAATAGTTATGAAAATTAATAGTGTAGATACCAGGCGGTTTCTAATTTAATGAGGGGCTGAATTAGAAATACTGCAATTTGGGATATAACTAATAATAGTTATATATAGGGGTAGTGGTCCCCAAGGCAAACACAACAAGACTATTCAGTTTCACAAACCCTAAAGGAGAAAACTCTCTAGTTCTCTCTATCCCCATCAAGAGAGCAAGGTCTTCAGGGTGTTTTGCTGAGGAAGAACATCCAACCCATTGGCTCTATCATCATCATCCCAGGATTTCATCAATGGCAATTCCCACAGGTACACTTCCGCCTTTGGTTATTCATCATGTAATTGGCATGGATTATTGAGCATAAGGTTGTAGGGATTGTATTCCAACAATAAGTCTATGGAAGACAATTCAGTTTGGGAACTTATCCCATTACCTGAAGGAGTGAAACCCATTGGTTGCAAATGGATTTTTTAAAACTAAGAAGGATTCCAATGGTAATGTGGAGAGATATAAGTCTATGCAAGACAACTTCTCAAACTACAAAATCATCTAATGACATTTTATACACGCACGTAATATTGATGGTATTTAGTTGACATCGACAACGTTATTGATAAAAATATTTATCCTTTATGATTTTTTTTCATAGTTTCAATGATCCTGAAAATAATTTCAGTAAGTATATTTAACAATAGCATATATATTTATTAATATAATTTTTTTACATACAAATATTTAACAGAAAAGTGGAATGGAGAAAAACTAAATTCTAACAATTTCACTTATACTTAATTTTGTTTTATATTAAATATCAAAATATTTTTAATTATGTATTATTTATCTCAATATCGTAACACCGCCACATCATTCATACATATAAGAATATATTATTAGTTAGGAATTCAAAGTCTAACCATTACATCTCTTATCTTATCCATTATCAATTATCAAGAATCAAGATTACCGATTACGGTGACAGTTACTCCACTAATTATATTTTATTTTATGAGTACTCTCCACTTCTTATTAAATTTATTTCTATAATTTATTCAAGGAAGACCTACGTTCATGCCAAGAAATCAAACATATATAGATTAGTGATACACCTTAACATATTTTATTATCTGTTGTATATGTTAAATTAGGTGAATTTTGTCCATGATATTTATATAAGTGGTTTACTATTGACCGATACTTAAAAATTATCGAAAGATCAGCCTGATCATTAAAGAGATAGAGACCATTAACCTCTTAAGCATTGTCAATCATCCTCCCTAATCTCAATAGCCAAACAGTTAAGATCTTGTGTTAATTACTTATAGACAACATGTTATATTACAAATTTGGAACATGAAGGACATTGTGAAGGGTTAGAGTTTTAGATATAGGGATAAAACCAACTCTAACTATGGTGGAAAAAGTATTATAAGTTATCTTAACCTTTTTATGGCCTGCATAAATACTATAAATGGAAAAAAAATTTGATCAGTGGCTCGAGAATCGATGATCCATGGAGTTTTAGAATTAGGTTTGAAACTCAAAAGAGCAGAAGAGAAAGAGATACCTTTTGAGCAAGACAAGATGAAGAAGTAACTAACATAGAGGTAAAAAGCTTATATAGATGCTCTAGTTGTTCCTTAGAGAAAGGAGATAACTTTATTCTCAACGTTTTCTCCATTTGTTGCTTGGAAGGCCTTACCCTCTCCATTTGGTCGTCTACAATGATCAAATCAAGGTCATTTTTTTTCTTTCTCCATCTGGTTCATGTCCCTTTGCAGCCATATCATAACTCTCAATTTCTTGCACTGTTGTACTAATAGAGTTTTGCAGCATAACTTTCCTTTTGGACTCTTCTCTCCTTACTTTAGAAAATACTTCCCTCAATGAAGACAAAGGTTTTCCGCCTAGAATTGATCAAGTACTTCATCAAGTTATTGATTGAGTCCTAATAGAAACTTATAGACCCTATCATTTTCTTCTATTTTCTTAAATTTGTTTGCATCTTGGGAGTTCTCCCAATTATTCTCAAAGCAATGGTCAAGCTCATGCCATAGGACAACCATGAGATTAAAGAATGTTGTGACATCCTTATCTCCTTGTTTGGACTGCCACAAACGAGTCGTAAGTTCTTAAACCTGTGAGGAGTTTTCCAAGTCAGAATAACAATCGCGTACAACTTCTCACACCTCTTTTGTCGTGGAAATGAATAGGTAGGGCTTCTAGATGGGTGATTTAATTTAGTGGATCAGCCACCCAATGATTAGGAAGTTCTCAAACTTCCATTTTTGGTAGGTTGGACTAGTCTACTCTTGTTGAAGAGTGTCTCTAGTCAAGTAGCCTAACTTTCCCTTGCCATCAAGAGCTAACTTCAAAGTCTAGGCCCATTCAACATAGTTTATGTTGTTCAACTTTTGGATTAGAAGCTGTAAACCAAATTTAACGGAAAGGGGATCATTTGTGGTAGGGGGTTGATACGATTTTAGGGTCACCAAAATTTTCTTCTTTTGGTATTGTAGTAATGGGGAACCATTCTCTTCAATTTCTTTTAAGGACATGGTGAGCTGCCACTGGATCAAAGCCGAAGTTCTGATATCATGTGTTTTAGGGGGTGGCTAGGTTAAAAACAAAACAAGAGAGGGAGGCAAAATTGCTAATTGTAAATGGAAATTGAAACAATACATACTTATAAAATAGAATGTTGTCAGATTACTGCCAGTTATCTAATGAATGTAGAGAATAAAGAAAAAATAAATAAGAGTGATTTGATTCTTTCCCATGTTAGAACTTAGAGATTGAAATGAACACTTGATTTGCACACACACTTTATGATAATGAGGAAAAATGAATGGAACTAAACTTGATGATTATGCGGATCTTTATTGATTACGAATGGTATTTATACATCTTACATTACAAGTTAAGTACACATAACTAACTAACTAACCAAATCATTTGCACCTAATCTAATTAGTTATAACCACCCCTTCTCAACTAAGTTGTTTTACACTTTAACATCTCAAAATTCAAAAAGCGTTAAATAGAAAATTAACTAAAAAAAACAATCAGATCAAATTTGATTGCTAATTGTCAATAGTAGTTATGTTGCTTTTGTTTTAATGCAGAAATTCAATTGCATTGAACATTTGAACATTATTTTCTCTGCAGATAGAAGAAAAGGATAAGATTGTGCACAAGACTTGAGCATGTGCTGAAAGTGGTTACTTGTAAATCTGTTGAAAAGACCTTAAACAAAAAGATTGACCAGAATGTCTGTTTGATATTTCTCCAATTTATTTATGAACAAACTAAAAAATCTCTTTAATGAAAAGTGTCATTGAGTTCCATTTTTCAAACTAAGTATGTGAATGTAGAAAATCTTCTTCCATAAAAGGAATATGAACAATGTGCTCATAATCAGATTTACTATCAACCATTTCCATTTAAATTACACTATACAATATGTGTGCTTGAGATCAAGCTAAGTACCTACTCCATCCAAAATAGAAAAAAAATAATCAAATTACACACATTAAGAAATATTAATGATGACATTTAATATATGCAATCTTAACAAAAAAAAAAATTTAAGTCTATTGTCAAAATTACCCTCAACGATTAATAAATTGGATAATTAGAAATATAAAAAGTTATATTAAATGAGGAGTAATTTAGAGATGTTATCATTAAAGCTTTGTTTTATTAAAATAAAAAAATAACTGATAAGATAGATGATAGCTAGGAATGAGAATAGATTAGCCGTCCGTCAGAGGCCTACGCCTCACCTACTTATGGTATGACCTTACCTGATCTATTTAATAAAAAGGCTAGATTCATATTATTTTTAAAGTCTATTTATTTAAATATGTAAGACTCAGACTTATAACAAAGACTATTAGGCCTTACAGGTTGGCCTAAATATATTTTATTATTTATTAATGTTATTTTTTATCATTATATTAATAATATTATTTGCTATTTTAAATTCTATCAATTTGACAATCACTCATTAGTCATTTTATATTTGATAATCGTTTCATATTCGGTAGTGAATCCATATTTGGTAGTCGTTCCATATTCAATAGTCGTTTTATATTTATTTGAGATATAATAATGGGTGCGTTTGTTTCATAAAAGAATCTATTTTTTGAAATCATAAATTATTTTTTAGGATTTAAAAGATGTTTGTTTTAGATTTTTTTAAAGTCATTTTGTTAGGAAAATTATTTCTTGTTTAATATATATAGATATGTACATTGATATTGGTATGTGGAGAACATCATGTGATATGAGTAGAGCATTTAAATTTTTTAATGTGAATAAGCCTTTTAAATAGGCTTTCAATCCAGACCAGACTTTAAAAAAGGTCATGTTAGGCCGGAAAAAAAACCTATAATAGACCGTAGTCTAAACTTAGGCCTAAAAAATTAATCGTAAATCAGACTCAGGCCTTTCAAAGTCTGGTCTGACCTTACCTATTCTCATCCCTACTGATAGCAGATTAACTGGTTGATAACGGATAACAAATAAGCTAATTGAAATGTTTAATAAAGTTAGCGGCTCAATTAAATCACAAATATAAAATGAAATAAAAAAACATTCTTAATTAATATCAAAACTTATATTAATTAATGTATAAAATATTTTGAATTTAGCAATTTCAATTTTTTACGAAGTAATTTAATATTTTTTTAATAATTTATTAGTAAGATATATTTTTTAGGGGACGATCTGATGTTTGATATTTCTGTAATTATAAAATATACATATTTTAAATTATAATGGGTTAAAAGGGTTTTAGTTAAAATAAAAAAGAATAAAATTGACAGAAAAATGATAAGTTATAAGCTACTTGAAGAAACTTGAAAAAAAAAAAAACGCTATAAGCTAGTGTAAAGAAACTGTAAACTTGTGATGAAATAACTTTTATTTGTCTTTATTTTTGTCATATGAGCTTATAAAGTGCTATGATCTAGCTTATTTGTTTTACCAAATAGACTCTAAAAAAGGGAAAAGTTATTGATTTTTTTCTTTTCTTATATTTCATTATGGAGAGAGTGATTTCTTCACTAACCGCAAAACTACCCAAATAGAAAAAACCAACATAAGAAACTACTTCTATGAGTAAACGGTTTCTTTTCTTTATTTTGGTCATCATACCTTTCATTCTATATTTGTTGCTCGTAGAACTTGGATTAAAAATTAAATGATGTCGATTTGAAGCTTTGTTTAACATATATGGCTAACTTTGATCCATTGCAATTGATTTAGATGGTGAGTTGCTTGACTCATTTGGCGAAGACATGTAGAGAAATTGATAAATGGGGGTAAAAGAAGAATCACATCTAATTTTCTTCACATACATTGCTAAGGAATTTGAAGAAGAAAATGGTAAGTTGAAAGTAGAAAGAAAAACCTTGGAGCAATGTGCTAAAGTGGCAATAGGAAGAGATAAAGACATACGAGCGAATGTTTGTTTTTGGGAAGAGGAAGTTGATAAGCTCTTTTAAGAGAACATCAAAACAAAATAAACATGTTTTTTTGGATTTTGTCCTGATTGCATATAGCGATATAAAAGGGGAAAGGAGTTGGCGCATAAGATGGAGGAGATTAAACGATTAACAGAAAAGGGAGAAACATGTTAGTAAATTTCATATTCAATGGAGGGCATATATGAAAATACCTCTATATTGATTACAATAAATCTTTTTGACTTTACAAAGGAAGGGTTCTCTCTTTTTTTATATAAGATTGAACACAAAGGAAGATGTAACTGTCTAACTACTAAAACTAAAAGCCTAATAAAAAGGGGATAAGCAAAACTAACTTTATCTTAATTATAACACAAAATAAAAAATGGATTAACAAAGGTAGTAAAATACATTAGGTATGTCTAATAGTCCCCTTCAAACTGGAATGGATGTCTAACATTCCAAGTTTAAATAAAAGGCGAAAATAAGGAAAATGATGTAAAGCTATGGTGAATAAATCAATTGTTTGATCAATAGTAGATATAGGCATAAGATGTATAATCCCTGCTTGAATTTTATCTCGGACGACATGGCAATCCATCTCAATATGTTTTGTCCGCTCATGAAATACCGGATTGGATGCAATATGAAGGGCTGACTTGTTGTCACAATAGATAACAACTGGTTTTGGATGAATAATGTGCATAACACATAGTAGAAACAAAAGCCATTGTGCTTCACAAGTGGCTTGCGCAAGGGCTCGATATTCGGCCTCAGATGAAGAACGGGAAACAGTTGGTTGTTTCTTACTCTTCCAAGAAATTAAGGAGGAACCAAGAAAGAAACAAAATCTAGTAGTAGAGTGTCTAGTGTCTGAGCAAGCACCCCAATCCGAGTCACAAAAACCCTTGATGCTGAAAGATGGATTAGCTAGAAAAAAAGACCTTTCCTAGGACTGTTTTTGATTAATATGATAATACGGAGGGCAACATTCAGATGCATATTAGTTGGAGCTCACAAAAATTGACTTAACTTGTTAACCGAAAAAGAAATATTAGGGCGAGTATTTGTAAGATACAACAATTTGCCAATCAATTGGCGAAAAATAGTAACATTGCTTAGAGGTTGACTGGAAGTGATAGATAATTTTAAATTAGGATCCATCGGCGTAGAGCATGGTTTCTAACCTAGCAAACCTGTATCTTCAAGAAGATCTAGAGAGTATTTTCTTTGACATAAGGAAATACCACTTTTAGTACGTGCTATTTCGAAACCAAGAAAATATTTAAGAACACCAAGATCCTTAATGCTAAAAGAAGTTTGTAAAGAAGTCTTAACAGAGTTTATTTCAGCCAATTTATCACTAGCAAGAAGCAAATCATCAACATAAACAAGGATGACAGTAAAACCAGCAAAACTAGAGCGAGTAAACATGGAATAGTCAGATTTAGATTGGTGAAAACCAAACTGTTTTAAAGAAGAACATAATTTTATATTTCACAGCCTACTAGCCTGTTTTAATCCATAAAGGGGTCGTTTAAGTTTGCAAACTTGAGATTTATGTTGATAATGAAGGCCAGGAGGAACCTTCATGTAGACATCCTCAATTAGATCCCCATGGAGAAAAGCTGTGTTTATGTCAAGTTTAAAAAGAAACCAATTTTTTATGGCAGCAATTGAAAGTAGTAATCTAATGGTTGTCATTTTAACCACAGGGCTGAAAGTGTCAAGATAATCAAGACCTTCAGTTTGGTTAAAACCTTAAGCTACAAGGTGTGCTTTGTAGCGCTCAATAGTACCATTGGCATGAAATTTTAATTTAAAAACCCACTTGCAACCAATCACTTTCTTATTGGCAGGTAAAGTAGTTAACTCCCAAGTGTTATTGTTTAAAAGTGATTGGAGTTCAGAGTCGATAGCAATTCTCCAATTGGAGTCTTTAATGGCCTCTGAATAGGAATAAGGTTCCTTTAAAGTAGAAACATTAATAGTAAAAAATTTATGAGCAGAAGATAAATTGTCATAAGAAATAAAAGTGGATAATGGATATGGAGTACATTTAAATTGATTAGGAACTAAAATGTTAGTGTTTATACTACCTTGCAAGAGAGAACAATGGACATCAGTAAGATATGAAAGAGGTTTAATGGTTTCGCTACTGCGTCTAGGAATGAATATGGGCAATTGATTAGCAGGAGAGGCATAATCAACAGTGGACGAAGAAGAGGCAGGAATTGTATTGAAAGGAGTGTCTTTTGTAGGTGGAAGTGTTGTTGTTTTAGTAGATTCAACAGGAGAGGAATACTTATATGAAGTAGAACCTGCAACATCTTGAAAAATAACAAGAGAAACATGGGAATGGGAAAGGGAAGAGAAACTAGTACAAAAAAAATCATCAATGACAAAATCAGTAGCATAATTGTTAGATTGTGGTTGTTTATGTTGATCACTATCAATTGAATAAGGAAAAATGGACTCAAAGAAAATAGTGTCCCTTGATAAAAAAAAAATCCTTATTATTCAAATCAAATATGACATGACCTTTGGTACCAGGTTTCTGTCTTAAATAAATGCATTTGCGGGATCTAGAATCAAACTTTTTTCTTTGAGAATGGATAGTGGTAGTGAAACATAAACAACAAAATATTTTTAAAGAAGAAATATCAGGAGAATTAGAAAAAAAAAGTATATGATAAGGGGATTTAAATTGAAGTAACTTGGAGGGTAGTCTGTTGATAAGAAAAACAGCATGGACAATGGCTTGAGCCCAAAATATTAAGGGCTTTTTTATTGAAACAAAAGAGCCCTTGCCACATTTAAGATATGTTGATGTTTTCGCTCAACAATGCCATTTTGTTGAGGGGTATCAACACAAGAAGTGTGGTGTAAAATTCCACGCGTTTTGTAAAAATCTTTCATAAGGAACTCATTGCCATTGTCGGTTCTAATACATTTAATTTTCTTATTAAATTAGGTATGAATAAGGGAAACAAAATATTTAACAAGAGCAGTTGTTTCAAATTTAAGTCTCATAAGGAAGATCCAACAAAATCTACTCTTGTCATCAACAATCGTTAGAAAATATCTAAAACCAAACTGAAAATGGTCCTCAAATATCCGTGTGGACTAAATCAAAACATGCAGCAAAAACAAATAAACTATGTGGAAAAGGCAGTCGCTTTTGTTTATCAAATAAGCATATATCACAAGGAATAACACTTTTATTAACAATAACAAATAAAAAATCTTTATTAAGATGTTGCAAAGTATTAACAGATGGATGCCCAAAGCGAAAATGCCAAAGATTACAATTGGAACCTAAAACATGGTGTAAACTAGTTTGCAAAATAGAACTGATAGTACAATTATGAATCTGAACAGGAGTATGAAAAGGGGGGAAATCAAGCAAGTATAAGCCATGATGAATACTAGTTGTACCAATCATCTTCAGGGAGATGTTGTCATGTGTTAAACAATTAGTAGCATGAAATACAAGATGACAATTAAGAGAGTTGGTTAATCGAGGAACTGAAATGAGATTTGTAGAAAATTGAGGCAGATAAAGAACATCATTTAAGTAAAAATCATTGTTAAACAAAATAGTCCCAACAAATTGAGCAATAATCAAAGAACCATTAGGTAATTTAATGGAAACAGGCTGAATTCTTTTAACAGATTGAAACATGTTGGCAGAAAAGTAAACATGATCAGTTGCGCCTATGTCCATAATCCAAGAATGATTAGAAACGAAATTATAAATTTGATGGGAAAAAGAATTACCCAAATTGATAGAAGGTGAGTTTTGAAGTTGATTTACAGTGCTAGTAGATGAGGATGTGGAAGCCTGAAGTAAAGCAAGCAAAGCCTTTTGCTGATCCCAAGTGAAAACTCGAGTAGCATTATCCAAAGTTGAATAATCAAAAGTTGTGGAAGTGTGAGCATCCTCATTATCAGGGCTGGTAGATGAGCAATTGTTGGAAGAAGCTGAATCAGATCATGGATAGTTCGGAGGGTACCCATGTTTTTTAAAGAAAACGTCTACCGTATGACCCGATTTATTGCAGTGAGTGCAAATTTTGTAGCCCCGACCACGACCACTACCCAAAGATGAAACACAGCCAAATCCACGACTATAGTTAGAAACAGCAGCGACAATTTTAAGTTCTTCCGTATGACTAAAGAATTGTCGTTCCTGTTGTAAAAGTATCGAAAAAACCTTGCTAATTTTAGGGAGAGGCTCCATTAACATGATCTAGGATCAAACTGGGAAATATTGTTAATTCAATCCCTTAAGGAAGCGAATGACATAGTCATTCTCTCTGTATTCCCTAATTTTTGGTAAGAGATTGCAAGAACAAGTAGGTGTACAAGAATAAGAAGTTAAGCGGAAAAAATTCTCCAATTCTTGCCAGAGTTTCTTTAAATTGGTAAAATAGATCGTAATAGAAGAATCACCTTGTCTAACACCATAAATTTCTTCTTGTAAGTATGAAATCCAAAATACATCTCCTTGATGATAGTGATCATTCAGTTTGTGCCAAGTCTTTGCAGCCGAATCCATCCACATAATTTTTTGAGCGATATCCGGTTCGTGTGAGTTCGTAATCCAAGACATAACCATCGTGTTACATCGATCCCATGCCATCGAAAGTCGGTCTGTATCTTTAGGGCGAGAAATAATTCCATGAACAAAACCAGATTAGAATCCATCCCAAATTTCAAAAAAAAAAAAGTAGAGAGAAATCGCGGAGGAGGAGAAGAAAAAACTCAAGATGAAGAGGATGAATGAGAAATTACTAGGTTTAGAGCGACTAATACCATGTTAGTAAATTTCATATTCAATGGAGGGCATATATGAAAATACCTCTGAAGTAGCAATGTCAATTATAAGGAAGGGGGTTTGAATTATAATTATCCCTTTTAAAAAAATCATGTTTTACAACTAAAAATTTAACTCAAAATTAATCTTGGTTATAACGAAGATCGATCTTGGTTAGTCAATAACAACAATATCAATTTTATTAATATAAAATCTGATTATCAAGCAGAAAGTAAACAAAGATAAAGATAGAGAGATTACGCAAGCATATATATCCTGGTTCACCCAAACACGAGTTACGTCTAGTCCTTACAATTGTGAGATTTTCCACTATTTGCTCAAAGCCAAGATTGTTCTTGGTTATCACACTATTTTCAATAGATCAATCTTTACACAATTTCTACCCTTCTACCTAGAAAGGATTTCCTCAGTTCTTCCTTACTATTTCTGAAAGGATTTAGTAAGTTACCTTTCAAAACGTGAAAGGGATTTTTACAAATCACTCAAGATTATGGTAGCAAAATAACCGTGAGTTACAAAGTGGCGAATTTGAGAATGTTTAGAATCTGGGTATTTACTTAACTCTTGTTTGAGAAATAGATTCTGTAAATATAACTTAGTTGTTACTGATTCTAACACAACACAAAGATTAAAAATTACAAGCTTTAATAATGATATCGAGACACTTGAGTATGATTGATATGGTTGAAGCTTTGCTTGGAACTTTGAGTTGTATCTTGTTCTTCATCTTGAAGCTGCAGTTATAGACTTCAAGAGAGCTTGGGACAGCTTATATGCCCATTGAAATAGGGCCAACTGTCATTAAATAGTGGTTGGATAATCAAAATTGCATCCAAGAACGTTCTTGAGATCCAAGATTGTTCTTCGAATTTGTTTGTGATGAACTGACTTATACTTGTGATTGTGTCATTTGTTTGAGATGAGTGCTTGCTTTTCAGTCACGTATGTAGGTCTAGATTGAAAGCACAATCAGTAGTGTACTTTTACAGCTTGCAATTTTGTACTTGCAATTGCATCACTTGAAGAATGATCTTGTTTTAAGATTTTTATGAAACATCTCTTTGATCCTTCGAATTCTGGAATGATTATGACTTAGATTGATTCTTGCTGTTTCTTTGATGAAGATATGAGATAAATAAAGCTTCTAAGATCCAATCTCTAATAAAGAATCTGATTATTCTTGTTTCTGCCAAAAACGAATATTGTTCTTCGTTTTCCAGAACTGCTTCAAGATCAATCTTCATTTTCCAAAACTACTTCAAGATCAATCTTCGTTTTCCAGAACTACTTCAAGATCAAGATTTTTCGATCATTACATGCTGGTTCAAAAACAAAAAAATATAAGTAATCATAGGCAGATAACTACATATCAGATTTTAAAATCTAAGATGTTTTACCCCCTTTGTCACAACAAAAAGGAACAGCAGAATAAACTAAAGCAGTGATTTAAAATGATAGAGACGGGGAAGACCCTTCAGAGAATGGAGACACAGAAGGTTGAGGTATGTCTGGAAATGTTGAAGGAGGATTTGGCATAGGTGGTTCAAGACCAAGCTTTGGGGCAAGTTGATGTGCCATCCAGTCGCGCAGAATTGCCTGCTCTTTATTTTGATGAGCTTGGCTCGCAAGTATGGTTTGTAGAGCAGCAAAAATCATGGGAATATTCTTGTAAGCCCGTGATGATTCCTTTTCCAGTTTCGTCCTTTTTGAGGGACGTTGTTGAGTATCCATGGGAGTGCTGTTGGACGGAGTAACAGATGTACAAAAAGTAGATAAAGTAGCAAAAGTGGTGTTGATTAGAGGAATGGAGTTGGAAACGGAGTGATGGGGATGGAGAACAGATGGGCTAATTGTATCCAGATCAGGAAAAACCAAGTATTGACTTATTCCAAAGAGGGATGAAGATGCAGTTTTCTGAGGCGAGATAAACACTGGAAACATTTTTGAAATGTTTTGGACATGAAGTGTGGGACATAAATGTTCTTGAGATGAGAGATTTGTGAATGGTGGAATCGTGGAAGTGGCATGATTCAAGTGTGGGGAAACAGTAGGAAACGAGGAACGTTTTTCAGTGTTTTGTTGAGGGGAAAAACGTTCTTGAGATTCAGTCGTGGTGTGTGCAGCAGATATTTGGGCAATCCTTTTTCTTTTGCTTGATGATGGATTGAAAGTAGGTTGTGGTGAGGGTGGGATAGAGGAAAGTTGTTTCATATGTGAGAGATTCTTGGAGGAGAATTTGGAAATTTTGATAATTGAGGATTCAGTTGAAAGTGGAATCTCAAAATGCCTGAAAATTTTGGAGAATACCAAGCCATAAGGGACATTATTGGGCTTATAATCCTTTTTTGTTATATCAATCATATGTTGGATTATCAAATATGGTAGATTTAACATCTTGCAATGAAGAAGATGATAAACGACAAGAGCGTCATTATCAGAGACGAATTCATGATTGCCACAGTAAGGGAAAATGTTGTGTTGGCTTATGTTGTTAACAAATTTTGGCAGGGGTTTCAGATCAGTAGAAAGACATTTTGTGGATCCATCAACAAATAGCTCTTGAAACACTTCATCTTTTGAAATGTTTAAGGTTGTGTACCAATATTTGCCATAGATTGTTAAACCTTCATATGGTATTTTCAAAATATCAGCAAGGATTAGAGGATCAAGTTGAATTTCAATACCTTTCAAGGTTGAAACTATGAGATACATGTCTTCAAAAGCTTCAACTTTGCAATAAAAGGTGCAATGACTTGTGGATAATGACAATCAAATATTTTCAGAAAATCCGTCCAGCCAACGGCATCAGTATGATGCTGGATGGAGATCCCTTCGATTTGATGTTTTTCAAAATAAAAAACCCTCCCAATACCAATAGGTCGTTGAGCCCATTTTTTAGAAAATACTTGTTGGATTTTGGAAGAAATTAGAGGTGGAATGAGGACTTTTGAGGAAGGGGGTTTGGGGAAGGATTTAGAGTTTGTTGTTGTGGGAGCCTTTGTGGTTTTTTGGGTTGGAGTTTTTAGAGGAGAACGTTTTTTGGTTGGTTTTTTGGTAGAAGAACGTTCTTTAGGCGAAAGTTGTGATGAAGAACGTTCTTGTAGATTTGAAGATCGTTCTTGAGGTTGGAGTGGAGGTGAAGATCGTTCTTGAGGTTGGTGTGGAGGTGAAGATCATTCTTGAGGTTGATGTGGAAGTGAAGATCGTTCTTGAGGTTGGTGTGGAGGTGAAGATTGTTCTGGAGGTGTTTTTTCCTGAGATTTTTCAAAGATTTATAGTTTTTGGGAGGCCAAAAACTGTGAGAGTGTGGAGGGAGATTTGGATTTAGGTTTTCTTGGTTTTGATTTTGTGTGTTTGTTTTTGGTTGGAGGATGTTGGGAAGAAGATTTGGGGGATGGTGATATAGTGTTTGGGATTTCTGGGGATTTTGAAATTTGTGGGGACTTTGGTTTTGTTGGTTGGGGTGCATGAGCAGCTTGTGAGTTGGGATTATGTTGAGGTGATGAAGGTTCAAATTCATCAACAGAAATCATGTAAATGATGGTGTCAACCTTTTTGTTTTTAGAAGTTCCAATTCCTACTTGAATGCGCATTGATCTTCTTTGAGAAGATGAGGTGCTGGAACTAGGGTTCATAGTGTTTCGAAGATGGGGTGGGCATTGACTAAAAGAAGGGGTGGGACATTGATATAAAGGAGGAAGCATATATCGTATAAACTCATCACAGTTTTATAACATCACTATCATCAATAAAAAATCATCATTATCATCACGTAAGCAAATATCAAACCATGCATCCATATTTTATTATCACATCACATAATTTTATCTAAGCAATCATGTACACATAATTTCATTCAACATCCAACATCACAATAATAACAAATATCAATTACCACACAAGTATCGAAAATTAAATCAATCAACACCTTATAAAAATTTCTATTTCACATTTTAATCTCACAATTCTCATATTTCAAATTAATCAATTTATCTCTCAAAGGGCTACTGCTGTACGTAGCAAGCCCCGGATGAATCGTTGGGAAATACGGTTTTCCTGTTCATCTCACAATATATTATACTTATGAATTCAAACGCTCTCTCACCCCTTACCTTATTTTGACGCTTTCACACATGAATACGATTCCATGAGCAAGCAACCTTTGTTCATTGACTCTTTGTTCTTCAATCGATCTAACTCGACAGTTTATGGGTAAACGTCAAAAATAAATTATGAGGAGATATTATAAAAAACTAAATTCGAAAATTGATCAAAGAAAATTACCATAAATCAGAAAACCAATCAGTGGATAATATAGTCACTTTTTACACGGTCGTTTTGGCGTTGGTTTCACTCAAATCGGACTTACGGTGAAGAAGAACGGTGCAAAATAACGAATTCTAGAAACGAAGAAGTCGGGTATTTTAGATAGAAATTGGGGTTGTTAAAAATCTGGAAAATTATGTTTAATTGACGAGTTAAATCAATGAAATAACATACTCAAATTTGGATGAGAACGGAGAAGCTTTTACGGAACAATTATCGATCACCGGTGTCAAAAACGATAGGTTGTTGTTGTGTTTACTCTTTGGTTCTACGGCTTCCCATTCAACTCCCTTCCATTTTCTTTGTTTTGTTTTATTTTAGTACAAATCAGGGTTCACAAGGTCTCTTTATTTATGTTTTTGTTTTGGAAAGCGGCGGATAGAAAACAAGTAGCAAAACCTAACAAACTCATCTAAATATTTGTAAAATTAGTTAACAGCCCATGTCTACCTAACAAATTCATCTAAATATTTGTAAAATTAGTTAACAGCCCATGCCTACCTAACAAATTCATCTAAATATTTGTAAAATTAGTTAACAGCCCATGCCTACCTTACATATATCAATCGGATTCTACAATTTAGCTTGTCCTATATATTTTAATGTATAATTATTATTTATTTATCTATTTATTTTAAAGAAACAATTGTATGGATATTTATTTATTTTTTTAATAATATGTTTAATTAGGTTTTATTCTTCTATATGAATTTAACCCATAAAACACATTTTTATAATAACTATAATTAATACTATAATACTTCTCAAAATCAACCCATAAAAATACTATCATCTTGTTAAAATAGTCAAAACGATAAAATAAATAAATATAACATCAACAATTTATATTAATTACTAAATCACGATAAAGATGTATAAAATCATCATGTCATATGTTATACATAAAAGTAAAGGAAATCAATCACAGTATTTCTAACATCTCAAGATAGTTATTTATAAATTAAATAATTTAAAATAGAAAGTAGTTATAAATAATTGAAATATAACTATGTACATACTTAACATCAATCTAATGCACAGAAAAATATTACATTAATTTGGTACACATATATACACGTAAAATCACATAAAATATTTTATTTTTATTTTTAAATATTACACTAAAATACTATTATTTTTAGAAAAATATATAGAATAATAAAATAAAGATTTATTATTTATATTGCTCGTTAAATATAACGTCTATCAAACCAACACATCATAGAAAGCATTCTTATAACAAAAATTACTCACGAAATTTATCAACATATATTCTAAAATAATTTTAACATCAAATTAATTATTTAAAATCTTATTTAATTTATAAAATAGTTTATTATCAAATTTAGGGTGTTACATTGAGAGCAATAATTCGCGGCTGAGACATATTCAACTTCAATGGTTGATAGGGCAATTGTATTTTGCTCGCTACATGACCAGCTTATTAAGGCTTCCCTTAGGAACTAACATGCACCACTTGTGCTCTTTCTTTCCATCTTATCACCAGCATAGTCAGCATCACAGTAAGCTACAAAATCAAAATGAGAACCTTTGTTATACCAAAGGCCAACATCAGTAGTACCTACGAGATAATGAAAAATTCTTTTGACTGCTGTTAAATGAGACTCTTTAGGTGAAGATTGAAATCTAGCACATAAACCTATTGCGAAAACAATGTTAGGCCTATTTGTAGTTAAATAAAGTGATGATCCTATCATACCTCTATATTCTTTTTCAAAGATTGAGTGTCCATTTTCATCTTTATCTAATAAGGATGATGGATGCATGGGAGCAGACATAATCTTGGCTTCACTCATTTTGTATTTCTTTAAAAGATCCTTGATATATTTTTCTTGACAAATGAAAATCCCATTTTTATGTTGTTTGATTTGTAAGCCAAGAAAATATTTCAATTCTCCCATCATACTCATTTCAAATTTACTTTGCATGAGTTTTGAAAAATCGTCAGACATTTTTTCATTTGTTGATCCAAAAATAATATCATGAACATACACTTGAACAATGAGTAAATCATTTTTACTTGTTTTCTTAAAAGTGTTGTGTCAATGTTTCCACGGGAAAAATTATTTTTGATCTGAAATGAACTCAATCTTTCATACCAAGCTCTAGGAGCTTGTTTTAAACCATATAAGGCTTTTGTGAGTTTAAAAACATGATCTAGTTTCTTTTGATCTTCAAAGCCTGAAGGTTGACGAATATAAACTTGTTCAATTAAAAAGCCATTTAAAAACGCACTTTTAACATCCATTTGAAAAAGTTTGATGTTTTTATATGATGCACATGCAAGAAGAGTTCTTATGGCTTCTAACCTTACAACTGGAGCAAAGGTTTCATCATAGTCTATTCCTTCTTGTTGATTATAACCTTGAGCAACTAACTTTGCTTTATTTCTTACAAATTTTCCTTCTTCGTCTAGCTTATTTCTAAAAACCCATCGTGTTCCAATAATTGTTTGATCTTGTGGATCTGGAACAAGAGTCCAGACATCATTTTTCTTAAATTGAAGAAGTTCTTCTTTCGTTGCATCAATCCAAGATTGATTTATTATGTCTTCTTTGATAGATTTTGGCTCTACTTGAGATATCATTGCCATGTTGTTGTTTGCATCATCTTTAAATGACATTCTAGTTCCAATACCATCAGCTGTATCTCCAATGATTGATTTGGAGGATGATCATCTATTAATTTCCAGCTTATAGGAGGATTTTGAAAAGGATATTGTTTATCAATCTTGTTTTCCTGAACTTCTTCCTCATCGTCTTTCTTTTTTAATTCAAGATCATCAAACTCATCAAATAAAATGTGCATACTGATTTCAACAGTTTTAGTTCTTAAATTAAACACACGTTATCCCTTAGATTATGTTGAATATCCTAGAA
This sequence comes from Cicer judaicum, assembly GCA_037974835.1. Lineage (NCBI taxonomy): Eukaryota > Viridiplantae > Streptophyta > Magnoliopsida > Fabales > Fabaceae > Cicer > Cicer judaicum. Next base: position 4,692,302 of record JBBPBS010001130.1, read on the forward strand.
ATATAGCTTTGTGCGATTCGCATCAAATTTTCCCAAGTTACCTTTGTTGTTTAAAATGTAGCAATAACAACCAAAGAAGAGAAAGTATGAAATATTTGGTTTTCTATTTTTCCAGATTTCGTAGGGTGTTTTGTTTATCATTTTTTTGATTGAAACACGATTCAAAGTATAGCAAGAAGTATTTATAGCTTCAGCCTAGAAATACTTCTCCATATTTGACTCTTCCAATATCGTTCTTGCCATCACTTGCAAGGTTCTATTTTTTCTTTCAACAACTCCATTTTGTTGGGGAGTTCTTGCACAAGATAGATTATGAGAGATGCCAAGTTCATCAAAAAATGTTTTCAAGGATGCATTAATGAATTCACCACCATGATCACTTCTTACAGTGATAATTTTGGATTCCTATTCATTTTGAACCTTTTTACAAAACATTTTGAAAGCATCAAATGCATCATCGTTTTGTTTTAAAAATAGCACCCATGTGTATCTAGAAAAATCATCAACAATACCAAATTCATATTTCATACCTCCTAAACTGGTGGTTTTGAGGGGACCAAAAAGATCAACGTGAAGTAGTTCAAGAAGTTTTTTGGTTGATATAAATCCTTTTGAATGAAAGCTACTTTTAATTTGTTTTCCTTTTGCACAAATTTATATTATTTTTAAAATATATAAAAAAAAAAACTCATCATTCGAAATGTTATTATAGATTTGTTTTAAAAAACTAAAAATTATGTTGTTTACATAATATATGATAAATAAAAATTTGAAACACATGTAAAACTTATTGATTTTAATATAACTATAATTTTAAAAAATGTTATTAAAATTGATGATATTAATATTTGTTGTTAGTTATTAAAAAGAGTTGTAGTTGAATTCGAACAAAAAATTTATATACTTTAATAGTCTCTATTTTTGTTTATATATAAGGAGTTATTTTATGAAAAATTTCATTAAACATCATTTAAAATTTTATTTTGGTTTATATAATTATAGTCGTGATAATAATTTATTATATTGTTTTTAAATGCTCCCCTAATTGACATATAAAGTATGTAAAAATTTATATATAATGCTTTTGATATTAGTTTATTATATATAATATATTTAATTTAATGTATTGATATTAGTTTAAATATTATATTTTAAATTTAATTTTAATTAAAGTATAATATTATATTTTAAATTTAAATTATAAATTTATATTGATATTAATTTATTATATAATATTATTTTTTAATATTAATTTTGAATTTAATAAAATTATTTTTTTTAATAAAGGAAAAATTTTGTGGCTGCCTAAGACCTCACAAAGGGAGATATTTGTGGCGGCCTGAGCCCCACAAAAACTTAATTTTAAATATCAGCTTTAATCTTTGTGGTGGCCTAAACGTTCACAAAAAGAGGCATTTGTGGCATAAGCCCTCGCAAAAGGAAGACTTTATGGCGGTCTTTGCCTTCACAAATCAGAACGAAAATTTCAAATTTTGTAGCTGTTTTGGCTACCACAAAGGTTTGTAACCACCTTATTTGTGGCTGCCTAAGGACGCCACAAAAGTCTCCTTTGTGGCTGCTTCTCCTTCTTTGTGAGGGCTTTAGGCCCTCACAAAATCAATGAATTCTTGTTGTGTGTATATAGAAAATATCTCCTTTGTGGCTGCTTCCTCTCATTTGTGAGGGCTTTTGGCCCTTACAAAATCAATGAATTCTTGTTGTGCATAGAAATTGTTTTAGAAAACATATACCGCTAAATATATTTAAATTGGTCTATTGTTGTATTATTTTATTATACACAATGTTATACACAATTTTATAAACTATTTCAGTAACTCTATTTCAGTAACTTGAGTTAGTTTAGAAAATAATGTAAATAGTAAGGCTGATGTGTGCCTAGTTAAAAAACTTCATTTAGTCTTTGCTCCTATTAGAAATAAGTGATTTAATATTATTTTTTGGCATCCTTTTAAGTTTTTTTTTTCTTTTAATTAAATAAGTATTTTTCACAAATATATTTAGTTCTTTTTTTTTTTTTGGTTTTGGTGTGCCATTTAATTTCTAAACTCGATGCGACGTTTGATTTCTCATCTCGGTGCAGTATTTAATTTTCCCTTTTGTTGCGATGTTTATTCGATTAATATTGATAGATTAATTTCGATCAAATTCAAATTAAGATTCGATCAATGACTTTGACATTTTTAACATTACTGCTCCATAAAATTACATCTCAAAATTAAAGTTATATTAAATTACATTGTTTAGGTTAATATTGACGCGTCTTGTTAATATTAAAAATAATTATAGATTTATGTCAAATTTTGTAGATTTTTTTTGGACTAAAAATTGTATTTATTTATTTAAAAATATAAAAATTACATTGATCGAAAACAATACAATTCAAAGTAGTTAAAACTGAAAATGATGAATCTGCAAACAAACTGACAACACCTAAATTAATAGCATAAAATGGAAAAAATATCTACAATCATCACAAAACCTACAAATATGACAAAATTGAAGTGTCTGAAATACTCATGTCTTCATAATGGTACTATTTAAGACCTTAAAATTATCGATTGAATTTACACTAAATCAAAACTAATTTGTCAATATGAATTCAAACAAACACCACAACAAAATGAAAAATCAAAACACCACACTAAAATAAGAAATAAAAAATGTTGTACACGAAATTACAAAAAAAATAAAACTAAGTATATGTGAAAATCACTTATTTAAATAATAGAGAGTGAAGAAAACGATTCAAATGAATAATTTTGAACAAAAAATTAATCCTAAATCACCTCTCTTAAACTAAAAAAAAAAAAATATTTATTTGATCTATATAATAATAACTTTCGAATTTAAATCTAATAATTAATCATAAAAGATATTTATTTGATAAAATATTAATGAATGTGAGTAACTCTTAATGCAACTTTTTAGCTCTATACCTAGTGACAATTGTGTATTTATATGAGAGCGCCTCATACAAGCCATTCAAATAAATTATACTATTGAGATTAAAATATTTTTAAAGTGACTTTCATGTTAATTTGTTTCAAAGTATTAGATGTCTTTTCATTTTCTTCTCCAAACAAAGACTCACGACATCTTAGAATGTGAACCTCCAATACCAACTCACTCTTTTTATCATTAGTAAGATAGATGCTTCTTGCAAATATAAGTCGTCTGTATCAAATAGGTGCAAACTTTTATATATTATATTCCACTAAATTTGCAATCAACCATTTTAAATGGATATCAATTTCATTTGAATATCAATGGATACAACATTTTATTATAATTAAGAATTATCTTTTGAAAAACCAATGTTGTTTCCCTTTCGTTATTGGTCTTATTGGATTGTAATCTAAATTTGAACAAGCACGTCAATGTTAATTCCAAAATTGCAAAAAAAGAACTTGAAAAGCACATCAATGTTCTTTCCCAATGTATGTGTAGACTTGATCAATGTTTACATACAAGAGAATGTCTAAAAAAAAAAAATAGAAAAATAAGAAATGGTGGGAAATTCAACAACAAATAACAATAACAACTCTAACAGAGCAATATGCAGCGGATAATCAATTCCCCAAACTTGCAAGAATCTGTGAGGAGCAACAACAAATAATCACAGCAACTAAAATCACCACCGCAAAGGACACAGTAATTTTTAACGTGGAAAAAACCTTCTCAATGTGAGAAGTAAACAACCACGGGACCAAGCCAATAATAGAGCTCCACTATGATCAAAATATGGGTACAAGAGAGTTTCAAATATGACACAAATTTGTGTTCAGTAACCAGCCAAAAACAGCAAGGTAACCAGCATAACAATCAGCCAAAACAATGAGAAAACAAGCATGAAATTGAGAACAAAGTTCAGCAGAAAAAACCAGGAAAAACTGCTACTGTCCGAGCTGAATTTCTCCCACCTCAGACCTCGGATCAAAGATCCAACCGGTCAGATTTAAGTACCACGAGTCAAGAACCTGCTGTCCAAATTTCAGCCTGATCCGACGGTTAACGAAGGAGAAATCGCGAAGGGAGCCCACTTGGTTAAGTGAGACACATGGGCTTTCATATATTAGGCCTTTTTCCACATAGGAAGGGAGCCCAAAACTCAACATATCTCCCTCTCACAACTATGTGGAGGTGACCGCCAAACCGGCAATCTCACAACAAGTTTCAAACTTGCTTCTCGGTAATGCCTTGGTCATCATATCAGCACCATTATCATCTGTATGAACCTTGGTCAATTCCAACAACCCAGCATCCAAAGCATCACGTATCCAATGATACCTAACATCAATGTGCTTAGACCTAGAATGAAAGGTTGAATTCTTACCAAGATGAATTGCACCTTGACTATCACAAAATAGCAAGTACTTATCTTGAACAAAACCAAGCTCCTGCAAGAATTTGTTCAACCATAACAATTCCTTGCATGCTTCTTTAATGGCAATGAACTATGCCTCAATAGTGGACAATGCAACACACCTCTGCAATCTGGATTGCCATGCCACAGCTTCCCCTGTGTAACACCCCGTTTTTCAAAGCGAGGGTGTAATTTTTTTTCAAAAGAAATTAAAATAAAACAGAGAAATAAATAAGGAAATACCTTTGGATAAATATTTAAGTCATTTCAATTTATAAGCAGCGGAAAAGTTTTTCGAAATCTGAATCCAAAGAATTTACACAATAACAAGCGATATATGGAACTCGTCAAAATAAGATGCCATACTGACAATATTAGTAAAGATACAATCATCCAATTTAAAATAAAAACGCAATTCAAAATAAAGACATTTGTTCCCTCTATGTCAACCTAATCTGATCATTCTAGCAAGAAGCTATACACCCTGAGTAATCACCACGCGCTCCGTAGGATCCTCCTAACATAGATCCAGTCAAACATTCCCATCCACAGGGTACGAACCGGTAGGATTGTCCTGACTCTCATCTGAGGGAAAAGCCCAGATTTCCACAATAGTTGTAAATGGTCACCAACCGAAATTAACAGTTAACACATAACATTTATGTTCTTAAATGCACAAATAACCTTTTCAACTTAGCATGCATCTTAAAAGGATTTTCCATATGCTAAAAGTTCATATAATGCTTGTCAAATGTAAATGAAAATCAAAATAAGGTTCTCAATCAATCAAGTAATACATAACTGACCAAAACATTGAGACATCAAGTGAGCAATCGGTTATCTAACTCAAAATGAAGATTTACACTGAGCCAATTGATTTGCCAAATCGATTTCCTGGAATTATTTTAGTGAAACTGAACTTTGAACTCACTTCAATCGATTGGGCAAATCGATTTATGAAGGTATGAACTCCTACATTGCCAAATCGATTGGGCAAATCGATTTCGTGTAAGTCAGAGCCCTTTATTGGATCCAATCGATTGGGCAAATGGATTTCCTGAAACACAAAGCTCATGTGTTGAAGCCAATCTATTGGGAAAATCGATTTCGTGAAAAATGGCTGAGTTCTTGAATGGCCAAATCGATTTGGTCAATCGATTTCCCTGCGTAATCTTCTAAAAAATACATAAACTAACTCATTCACATTCATACACAACTCCGAATCTTAACACTTAGCAATTTCAACATGATCACTACAACATCATGAACATCGAAATAGTCTAATCCAACATGTTATCACAAAATTCCAAAACATAACACTTAGAATTTATAATACAATCATTACAACATCATGAGTTTCGAAACGGTTTTACAATCAATTTCACTTACACACAATTTGTTCCAAAACATTGACACTTAGTATAATCATCACAATCACAATGTCATCTCAAGTTCAAACACTCAATCATACACTTGAAACAAACACGACTCGTGTGTCAAGCACCCTAATGCAATGCGTATATGCCAAAATGCATGGACTCGGAATTCCAAACCAAAACCCTCCTCGAAGGGCCGTAAATCATAATTGTACCGCCTATCGCAAGCCAAAGTACCAATTACCGAGGTGCCACCTATCACGGGTCTGCACGATTTACTAAAAGCATAAACCATAAACGTACTGCCTATCACGGGCCCGTACTGTATACCAAGGTGCCACCTATCACGGGTCTGCACGATTTACTAAAAAGAACGTAAATTGTAAATGTACCGCCTATCACAGGCCGAAGTACTCTTTACCAAGGTGCCACCTATCACGGGTCTGCACAATTTACAAAAAACCGTAAATCGTAAATGTACCGCCTATCACGGGCCAAAGTACTATTTACCAAGGTGCCACCTACCACGGGTCTGAATAATTTACAAAAACGTAAATCATAAATGTACCGGCTATCACAGGCCAAAGTACTATTTATCAAGGTGCCACCTATCACGGGTCTGCACGATTTACAAAAAGCATGAAAATGCATGAGCATATACTGACTCCATCCACAACAATCGTTAAGTAAATGCAGATATTAAAAGATTCCCCATTTTTAATACTCATTTAACTTAAACGATTTCCACGCCAAACATTAAGCAAACAGACCTATTAAGAGATTCCCCATTCTCAATATTCTTTTAACTCAAACGATTTTCAAAACAACATTAAGTAACCAAAACATTAAGAGATTCCCCATTCTTAACGCTCGGTTAACTTAAACGATTTTCAAAACAAACATTAAGTAACTAAGACATTAAGAGATTCCGCATTCTTAACGCCCAATTAACTCAAACGATTTTCAAAACAACATTAAGTAAACAAGAAATTAAGAGATTCCCCATTCTTAATTCTCATTTGACTTAAACGATTTTCCAAAACGTTAGTAAATAGAGATATTAAGAGATTCCCCATTCTTAATACTCTTTTAACTCAAAACGATTTTCACAAACGCACATTAAGTAAACAAGACATTAAGAGATTCCCCATTCTTAATACTCATTTAACTTAATGATTTTCAAATTCCACGCAAAACAACTCAAACATATTATCAATCCACATCAAAACACATCAATTCATTTTTCCACAAAATCCAACCATACACATATCATATTTCATCAGTATCAATTAAGAACACATCAGTATCAATTAAGAACACAAATCAACACAATCCACCACTCAAACACACAAGTTTCATTTACTCAAAATCATACATAAATGAGTTTAAATTCATTTTCCACGATACATTCATCAAGATAACCAAAACGTAACTCTAAGATTTTACCCATAAAGCCTTAGATACATTTTCCCCAAATCAATACTCCAACCCTAACAAAATTCTTTTCCACACAACCCCAGATAAGGCCCTAAATTCAAACTAAAAGTTTGGAAGGAGCCCTTACCTTCACGTTAGCTATAATGTGCGATTACAGTGCCGCGGGTAAATCCGGTAAAATCTTCCGCTCGCAATGCTGCTTCCAAAGTTGGTTCCCTAGTACCGTAGCTTGGTAGTGAGCAACTTTCCCTTCTATCTCTTTGCGAAACGAAGCTTAGATCTAGGTGAAACGGGAAGGTTTGTGTTTGACGATTTTTGAAATCCCTAACCCGTTTTCGAATCCGAGAAGGAGGAAGGAGTTGGGAACTTGATCTTTCTCACCCACTAGCCCTGGGTTTCGATTTTCGAACTCAAAGGAAGCAAGAAAAATGAAGGGAAAGGAGGAAGTAGGAGACGGGATCGCGAGGCAGGGAGAAGGAAGGAGAACTTCTTTTTTTTTCTTTTTTTTCTTTCTTTTCTTTTTCCTTTCTCTCTTTTTCCTTCCTCTCTATTTCTTTTCTTTCTCTTCTTTCCTTTTCTTATACATATATACATATACAATAATATATATATATATATATATAACATATATATAATATATATATAATATATATATAATAATTTAAACCTGAACCAATAAATATCTAACAACTCTCACATCCATCATTTCACTCACATCTCCAATTATTTTGATAAAAAATATCTACTCTCGTCGCAACTCAATTGTCAAATACAATTTTCAGTAACCTGAGATATTTTGAACAAAACCGCCCAGAATTATATTCTTCGAAACCTAAATGAATTATTCTTCGACGAATAATTTTAATCCAATTTCCAAAATTATATTTTCGGCCTTTAACTCACTAAATACCGAAAACTGGGTTAAAAGCCTAAGCAATTTAACACAAAATACCCTCAAATCAGATAATTTAGGATTTAAAATTACGGGTCTTACACCCTGCAAACTTAATCAAGTAGCCTGAAGTAGACTTTCTGGAATCAATGTCTCCAGCCATATCAGAATCAGTATATCCCACAAGAATAGACTTATCACCTCCAAAACAAAGCCTCAAACTGGTAGTACCACGAAGATACCTCAAAATCCATTTCACAGCATTCCAATGCTCTCTACCTGGATTAGACAGAAATCTACTAATTGTACCAACAACATGTGCAATATCAGGTCTTGTACACACCATTGCATACATTAAACTACCCACAATAGATGCATAAGGAACTCGTTGCATATCTGATTTTTCAGCTTCATTGGGAGGACTCTAACTAGTACTCAATTTAAAATGAGTAGCAAGAGGAGTACTTACAGCCGGAGCATTTTCCATCTGGAACCTCTGTAACACTCTTTCAACATAGTGTTCTTGTGACAACAAAAGTTTCTTCTTGTTCCTGTCACACATGATTCTTATACCAAGAATCTGCTTAACAGCTCCCATGTCTTTCATGGCAAATGACTTGCCCAATTGCTTCTTCAACTTGTCAATCATGGAAATATTTTTCCCAACAATAAGCATGTCATCAACATACAATAACAGGATAATGAAATCATCATCAGCAAACTTTTTAACAAAGACACAGTGATCAGAAGTAGTCTTCTTGTAACCTTGCTCACACATAACTGACTCAAACTTCTTGTACCACTGACGCAGGGCCTGCTTCAAACCATATAGACTCTTTCTGAGCCTACACACATAGTCTTCCTGGCCTTTAACAAGAAAACCATCAGGTTGCTTCATGTAAATCTCTTCCTCCAAATCACCATGAAGGAAAGCAGTTTTTACATCCATTTGCTCTACCTCCAAATCAAGAGTAGCAGCCAAACTCAACACATTTCTAATGGATGACATCTGCACCACAGGAGAAAAAATCTCATTGAAATCAACACCCTTTCTCTGTCTGAAACCTTTCACAACCAATCTGACTTTATATCTTGGAGATGTAGAATTGTTTTCTTGCTTCACTCTGAAGATCTACCTGTTTTCCAAAGCCTTCTTTCCCTTAGGTAGTTTCATCAAATCAAAAGTTTCATTATCATGCAAAGACTTCATTTCATCTTGCATAGCATTCAGCCACTTCTTCTTTTCATCACTCTCCATGGCTTCATCATAACATTCAGGTTCGCCTCCATTAGTCAAGGTAACATAGTCATCAGAAGGATACCTGGTGGATGGTTTCCTTTGCCTAGTAGACCTCCAAACTTGAGCTTGAGGTGGTTCTGGAGCATCACCAAGATCCTCATCTTGTGACATCTCATGTTCTTCTTCAGCATCATCATTAGGAACATCAAAATCATCTCCAAGCTGCTGATCACCAACATCACCATGTTGCTCATCATTCTGAGCATTATTTTCAACAGTATCCAGATCATGTATAGGCATCTGAATTGGATCAACATCAGACAAACCATTATCAATCTCAGGTGTAGTCTTCTCCATCTTATCAATGTCTTCAATGGTTTGGTCTTCCATGAACTTCACATCACGGCTTTTAATAGCTTTCTTCTCAACTCGATCATACAGCTTGTAGCCAAATTCATCCTGACCATAACCGATAAAGATGCACTGTCTTGTCTTCGCATCCAACTTGGATCTCTCATCCTTTGGAACATGCACATATGCTTTGCAACCGAAGACACGAAAATGATCATACTTGATATTCTTGCCAAACCAAATCTTGTCTGGCACCTCAACATTCAAAGCAACTGCATGACTCATATTAATAACATGCACTGTCATGTACAATGCTTCACCCCAGAAATGCTTAGGCAACTTTGCTTCAGAAAGCATACACCTAACTCTTTCAATCAATGTCCTGTTTATTCTCTCTGCTAAACCATTCAGCTGAGGAGTTTTAGGAGGAGTCTTTTCATGTATGATACCGTGCTGCTTGCAATAAACATCAAATGGTCCACAATACTCACCATCATTGTCAGTACGAATGCATTTCAACTTCATGCCTTACTATCTCTCCACCATAACATGGAACTCTTTGAATTTCTCCAGAACTTGGTCTTTTGTCTTCAAAGCATAGACCCAAAGCTTCCTGTAACAATCATCAATAAAAGTAACAAAGTAAAGTACACCACTAAACAACTTTACCTTCAACGGGCCACAAACATCAGAATGCACCAATTCAAGCAACTCTGACTTCCTTGAGGGAGGATGTTTCTTGAAGGATACTCTAGTCTGCTTACCAGCCATGCAATGAGAACATTTCTCCAACTCTGCACTCTTTAATCCCGAAAGTACATCCTTTTTAGCTAAACAATTCAACCCCTTTTCACTGATATGACTAAGCCTCTGGTGCCACAAAGAAGCCTCCATATCCATGGCATTCACATTGTCTTTAGCAACCAATGCTTTAGTCCAATACAGTTTATTAATTTTCTCCCCTCTGGCTACAACTAAGTTACCTCTGGTGAGTTTCCATTTTCCTGAACCAAAGTGATTATCATAACCACCATCATCAAGCATCTGCACAGAGATCAAATTAAAGCGAACATCTGGAGCATGTTTAACTCCTCTAAGCAACAACTACACTCCCATGTTGGTCTGCAAACAAACATCACCAATACCAACTACCTTGGACACACCATCATTACCCATCTTCAACACTCCAAAGTCACCAGAAGTGTAAGATGTGAAGAACTCATTCCTTGGTGTAACATGCTGTGTAGCACCACTATCAATAATCCACATGCTCTCATCTGATACAAGATTGACTGAGTCATAGTCACATAGAATAATCAGATCATCACAAATAGCAGTAGTAACACGATCATCATCATCATGATTCTTATCTCTCTGCTTACTGTTATTGTTTTTGCTCTCCCTTTTTCATATGAAACAGTTCCTCTGTATGTGCCCCATTTTGTGACAATAATTTCACTCCACATTCTTGTATCTGGACTTGGACTTACTTTTGTTCCTCTGCTATTTTGTATGTTCCCTTTCAGTTCCTTTCTTTGACTTCGGCCCCTGTTCTCAGTGACAAGTACCTCAGAATGAGATGAAGTACCTTGTGCCTTCCTTCTCATCTCCTCATTAAGAACACTTCCCTTTACACTTTGCAAAGAGACAACACCATAAGAAGCTGAGTTTGTAATTGAAACCCAAAAAGTTTCCCACGAAACTGGTAGAGTATTCAGTAGCCATAGTCCCAATACTTCATCATCAAATTTGATACTCATACCTGACAATTGATCTAGGAGCCCTTGAAAATCATTTAAGTGATCTGAAATAGAAGTCCCCTCCTTGTACCTCAAATTCATCAAGGAGTTCAACAAATACAACTTATTATTCCCTGATTTAGAAGCATACAAAGATTCAATCTTCTTCCACAAGGATCTTGCATGTTCCTCATTAGCAATGTGATTATAAACATTGTCTTCTACATATTGCCGAATAAAACCACAAACCTGCTGATGTTCAAAACTCCAATCCTCATCAGTCTTGGATTCTGTCTTCTCACTAGCAAACATAGGAAGATGCAAATTCTTCACAAATAACAGATCCTTCCTTTTTCCCTTCCATAAGTGATAATTAGTGCCATTCAAACAAATAAATCTATTTTTATTTGCCTCCATCATTCAAACAAGTCAAACAGCCCCTTAACCAAAGAGCTTTGATGCCACTCTGATGGGAAATTCAACAACAAATAACAATAACAACTCTAACAGAGCAATATGCAGCGGATAATCAATTTCCCAAACTTGCAAGAATCTGTGAGGAGCAACAACAAATAATCAAAGCAACTAAAATCACCACCACAAAGGACACAATAATTTTTAACGTGGAAAAAAACCTTCTCAATGTGAGAAGTAAACAACCACGGGACTAAGCCAGTAATAGAGCTCCACTATGATCAAAATATGGGTACAAGAGAGTTTCAAATATGGCACAAATTCATGGTCAGTAACCAGCCAAAAACAGCCAGGTAACCAGCACAACAATCAACCAAAACAATGAGAAAACAAGCATGAAATTGAGAACAAAGTTCAGCAGAAAAAACCAGGAAAAACTGCTACTGTCCAAGCTCAATTTCTCCCACCTCAGACCTCTGATCGAAGATCCAACCGGTCAGATTGAAGTACCACGAGTTGCGAACCTGCTGTCCAAATTTCAGCCCGATCCGACGCTGAACGAAGGAGCAATCGTGAATTTAGTGCAGCTGCTCTGTTTTATGCGAAAATGGGTTTTACTCTTCCTCTCTCACTTTTCTCTTTGCCTCACCCTCTGAATTCAGCTCTCTCACTCCCACTAATCTGACCTCTCTCCACTTGGTTAAGTGAGACACATGGGTTTGCACATATTGAGCCTTTCTCCACATAGGAAGGGAGCCCAAAACCCAATAAGAAAACTATGTCAATGATAATCAACATTTTTTCTAACTAATCAACTAATAAAACTGAAAGTCCATTAAAGTTTAACTAAATAATTGTAGTAGTGTTCAATAATAGTTTTAGTATACAAATGTTTAATTCATATCACTATTTACAAATGTTTAATTCATATCACTATTTATGAGATTGTGTAGCTTTATTTTATTTGTTTACCCAAAAATTATACTAATTAATATCTTTTTTTTTTTTAAATTGAGAAGATACTAACATATGACAAAGGAGTCAAATCCTCTATTTAAGTTAACCAAACATCACATTATTATATTTTAATTTGAAAACAATAGTGAAGAAGAAAAATAAAGAGGATCATTATTCGTGATAAATATATTTTATGTATTTTATTTTATTTCAACAACTTAAAATTAGATAAATAATCTAAAAAAAAAAAAATAGTTTAATTGCATTTTTGGCTCCCCTATTTAAATTGAATTGCGAAAGTAGTCATCCCATTTTATTTCTCCTCAGTTTTAGTCCTATAAGTAGAATTTTGGTCCAAAATTTCATTAATTTTTTTTTCTGCATTTATTTAAGTCACATTATATCTCAAGATCTCATTTTCAACAATTGTACCTGAAATATATGATCATAAATGGTGTAATACGGCTTTAAAAAAATGAAATTTCATTAAATTATGGACTAAAATTCTCTTTGGGGACCAAAACTGAGGAGAAACAAAATAGGGAAATTACTTTCGCGATTCAACTAAAATAGGAGAACCAACACTGCAATTAAGCCAAAATAAATTAAATATCTACAATTCTAAACAAGAGACAAGTAAAAAAAAATGGGAATAAAAATAAATAATAAACAACTAATGATATAAATTAGAGTTATTCATATTTGTTGAATTACTTCTGATGTTCCAATTTTCAATCATATATTTTCCTTTCAAGTAAAATGATTCTCCTTTTTCCTCTCTAAGTCAAACCCTTATCTAATATATATACATAGTGTAGGTGTAGTATTTTTCTTCCAATTTTACCCCTCATTTAAATTACTTTGTCTACAATTTTATCTTTCTCTATTTAATTAAATAATTCAGTTTTTAAAATATCTATAATATATAAAATGATACCAAGTTTAGTAATAAAGAAGAAACATCCTTTGTACGAAAAAAAAAGATGAAAAAACATCCTTGAGACTTGAGTATAAATTATTCTAGGAATGCTATCTGTACTAATATTGCCAACAGAAAGAGAAAATTTGCACAACACTAGGGGATCACTGAATTTACAACAAGATCACATTCACTAAGTGTGATGTTTGTGAGATAAAGAGAGCACAAAGACTCTATTTTTAGCATATAATGTGATTTATGCCATTTCTTACAACCTGGCTTCTACAATCCCATATGTAAAGATATACTAGCTATCCATGGAACAATAGTACCTGCACAATAAATCCATGTCGAGAGAACATAGTCAGAGATAAACATATGGCTACATATATCACTAGTTATTTGGAACCTAGCTTACATCCACTAATTATAATATAAAACAAACAAAAAATGATTTTCTAGGATGTGGTCCTGGATCTTGAGTCTTAATCTGGACATAATCAGTTTCTGGCAAGAAATTGATAATAAAAAAATTATCAAATAATTCTAAATCTTCTATCATATTTTTTGCATTAATTTATTTCACTATGGATGACCCTTTCTTGCAAGTTGGTTATAAACACAAATAACTACTGTCTTATGTAAGATTATAAAAAATAAATAATCATACATACATGATCACATTCAGTTGTCAAATTACAGAATATCAAACATTTTTTCTTATAAAAACATGGTCTGCATACACCAAGTTGATAAAACTAATCACGTTACACCACATTACCATAGGCTAATGGAATTCATTTCATTTGACTTTTGAAGCTTAAATTTCCTTGGCACCATTAAAAGCGAGTGTACCGAAAGGAAAAACAAAAAAAGTCAGAACACCATAATAGGATGTTATACCGATTATCTGAATAGCATAGTTTTAAGGTAGCAGCTAGCAATATGAGAGGATAATGAAATGGCAGAAACAGCCGTATTGTTTGCTCTGGGGGAGGTGTTCTAATTCCTAAAAGAAGAAACAAATCTGCTGAATGGTGTACACAAGGATTTTTTAGACATCAAAGATGAACTAGAAATCATTCAAGTCTTCCTCAAAGATGCGGACAGAAGGGCTGCAGATGAAGCAGAGAAAAATGATGGAATAAGAACTTGGGTGAAGCATATGAGAGTAGCATCATTTCGCATTGAAGATGTCATTGATGAATACCTTTTACTGATGCATGGAGTCAATCCTCCTGGATGTGGAGCTTTAGTCTACAAGTTTGCAAGCTCAATCAAAACTTTGATTCCCCGTCATCGGATAGCATCTGAGATAAAGGACATTAAGTTGTCAATCCGTGGAATCAGAAAAAGAAGTGAGAGGTATAACTTTCAAATTTCCCTTGAACCAGGACCATCAAGCAGCAACAGCACCAGAGAAACAGAAAATGGAAGATGGTGCGATCCTTGCATGTCTTCCCTTTTCATTGAAGAAACAAAAATAGTAGGATTTGAAGGCCCAAGAGAAGAACTGTTAGGTTGGTTATTGGAGGGTGCAGCTGAGCGCACAGTGATTTCAGTGGTAGGAATGGGGGGTCTAGGAAAAACCACTCTTGCGAAGCTAGTTTTCGACAGTCCAAAGGTAACAGCACACTTTGATTGTCGTGCTTGCATAACAGTTTCTCAATCATACACGGTGAGGGGGTTACTGATAAACATGATGGAGCAATTTTGTTGGGAAATTGAAGATCCTCTTCTGCAGATGTTACAAAAATTGGATGACAAGTCACTAATTACAGAAGTGAGGAAATACCTGCAACATAAGAGGTATTTGATATTCTTTGATGATGTATGGAAAGAAGATTTTTCCGACCAGGTTGAACTTGCCATGCCTAATAACGACGAAGGTAGTAGGATCATAATCACCACTAGAATGATGCATGTTGCAGAATTTTTCAAGAAATCCTTTCTAGTTCATGTTCACAACCTGCAACTTTTGAGTCCAAACAAAGCATGGAAACTCTTCTGCAAGAAAGCATTCAGATTTGAGCTTGATGGACATTGTCCACCAGAGCTTGAGGCTGTGTCAACAGAAATTGTTAAAAAATGTAAGCAGTTACCTTCAATTGTAGCCATTGGTGGTCTGCTTTCAACAAAATCTAAAACATTGTTTGAATGGCAAAAGGTGAATCAAAATATGCTCATTTAACAAGCATAACAAATATTTTATCTCTTAGTTATGATGACCTGCCATACTACTTGAAGCCGTGCATTTTATATTTTGGCATATATCCAGAGGACTACTCTATTAATCATAAGAGATTAACTCGACAATGGATAGCTGAAGGGTTTGTTAAATCAGATGGGAGAAGAACTTTGGAGCAAATTGCAGAGGAGTACTTGTCTGAATTGATTTACAGAAGTCTAGTCCAGGTCTCAAAGCTTGGTTTTGAGGGGAGAGTAAAAACATGTCATGTCCATGATTTATTGCGGGTAGTAATCATTAGAAAAATGAAGCATTTAAGTTTCTGTCATTTTGTACATGAAACAGAAACCTTTGTATATTCAAAGAAATCTCAAAGAGAATGGAAAAAGAAAACAAATACATATCACTCACTATTTTAAGGTCTAATTGTATATAATAGAAAGAAAGATTGTTTAAAAGGAAATATGTCCCTGATACTCTTCCTGAATTTATACTACACAAAGCAGAGATGCGAGCTCAAGCTGCTGCAGATCAAGAAAGGCTCATCTCGCTCGTCACTCAAATCACTACAAGCAAGGACATGGGTGATTCTGTAAAACAAAAGGGTGATGGAGACTCGAATCACGCTGAAGACGAGCAAATCAAGAAGCTGATCCAGAAGATGCAAGGGGAGAAGCTTGACGAATTCCGTCAATCAATAAAGAAGATTGAACTCCCAATGTTCACCGGTGATGACCCTGTCGGTTGGATTGCTCGAGCGGAGGTCTATTGTCGAGTGCAAGATACGAGTCCTGAGATCAAGGTTAGATTGGCTCAACTCTGTATGAAAGGATCTACCATCCATTTTTTTCAAAGCACTTGTTGAAGATGAGATTGATCTGACGTGGGAAGTTTTCAGAGATGCGTTGTTAGAGAGGTATGGTGGTCTCGGTGATGGGAGCGAGTTTGAGCAACTCCCGTCGTTGAAGCAGGAAGCCAGTGTGGAGGAATACATCAAGGAGTTCAAGAGGTTGGTTGCACAGGTAGGTCGTTTACCTAAAGCTCAATTTGTTGGGTATTTCATTCATGGCCTCCGTGATGGGATACGAGGAAGAGTTTGTAGCCTCAAAGCGCTAGGTCCAGTGTCACGTGCGAAGCTGATGAATCTAGCACGTGCTGTGGAAGCGGAGGTACAGGAAAAGGGGATGGGTTGGAATGGGCCTCGTGATTATGGGTCTAAAGGATCTGGGCCAGGTTTTACTTATAGATCTAACCCTAATTTTGGAATCGGGTCAACTCAACCGGGTCGAGCTCAAATCAATGATTGGGTCGTAGTCAAGGGCTCCAACGACGGCGGGGAGAAAGGAGGAAACAAGTCGAATCAGAAGTTTTTCAACCGTCAAGACTCACAACGATCTATTCCCCGTGATCGTGGGATCCATCATCTCTCAGCCCACGAGATTGCAGAAAGACGGCAGCAAAACCTGTGTTTAAGTGTGGTGGCGCCTATCATCCTCGTCACCAATGCTCAGATCGTGAGCTTCGTGTAATGGTGATGGAGGAGGACGACGACAGAGAAATGCAAGCCCTTGCAGCTGATACGGAGGAGGAAGATGGAGAAGGAGTTGAACTCAGCATTATGAGTTTGGCTCAGATTGATAATTCGAGTCCCAAGGAGTTAGGGAATGTGCGCACCATCAAGTTAAAAGGTCGAGTGCAAGGAGTACCCTTGTTGGTGTTGGTAGACAGTGGTGCGACACATAATTTCATTTCGCACAAGTTGGTGAGGTCAATGGGATGGCTAGTGGAAGGAACTACTCCTCTCAATGTCAAAATGGGGGATGGGTTTAAAGTGGTGGCACAAGGAGTTTGCAGGAAATTGGTGTTGGATCTAGCGAACATGACATCTACCATTGATGCTTGGTTATTCGATTTGGATGGAATTGACATTGTGCTTAGAATGTCTTGGTTAGCTTCCATTGGGGGCATGTGGGTAGATTGGGCACAAAAGGTGTTGCGTTTTCCCATTGATTCTCACTAGGTGGAGCTGCGTGGCGAAGGTAGTGAACATAAAAATCAGTTGGCTTTGTAAAGTTTGTTGGGAAGACCCAAGCTAAGCTATAGAGGAATGTTTGTATCCGCAAGAGCACAAGGGGAACCAAAGGGTCTTGAATTGAGCACAAGCAGAACATTCAATGATTCACATCTAACCCCTACTCTTCAGATTCGTGGGCTAGTGGCGAAGTACTCAAAGGTATTCACAGAGCCATAGGGGTTACCTCATAAGAGAAGACAAGAGCATGCTATTCATCTCAAGGAGGGAGCTGGCGCGGTTAATGTTCGCCCCTACAGGTATCCTTACCACCACAAGAATGAAATAGAGAATCAAATTAGAGACCTGCTGCTGTCCGGAGTCATCCGTCCTAGCCAAAGTGCATTTTCTAGTCCAGTGATACTCGTGAAGAAGAAAGACGGGTCATGGAGAATGTGTGTAGATTACCGTGCTCTTAACAAGGTAACTATTCCCGATAAGTTCCCTATTCCGGTGATTGATGAACTATTAGATGAATTATACGGTGCTCATTATTTCTCAAAGTTAGACCTCAAATCGGGATACCATCAAGTGCGAGTTAAGACTGAAGATGTGCACAAAACTGCATTCCGCACTCATGAAGGCCATTACGAATATCTCATAATGCCGTTCGGATTGATGAATGCACCCTCGACGTTTCAAGCCCTAATGAATGACATTTTTAAGAATCTTCTAAGAAAATATGTGCTGGTATTTTTTGAGGACATATTAGTGTACAACCCGAGTTTGGAAGACCATCTCCATCATGTATCCTCCGTACTGGACATTCTGCAGCAGCAAGGTCTGGTGGCTAATAGAAAGAAATGCAGTTTAGCGGAGCCTAGTGTTGAATATTTAGGTCATATCATTTCTAGCAAAGGGGTAGCGATGGACCCCACTAAGGTGCTAAATGTTTTACAGTGGCCCACTCCGAAGAATGTGAATGGAGTGCGAGGGTTTTTGGGGCTTACGGGCTACTACCGTAAATTCATCAAAGACTATGGCAAAATAGCGAGGCCACTAACTAAGCTGACGAAGAGGGACAACTTCAAGTGGGGAAAGGGTGCTGAGCAAGCCTTTCAACTGTTAAAGCAAAAGGTAACGTCTACCCCTGTTTTAGCACTTCCAGACTTTCATAAAGAATTCTTTATTGAGAGTGAGGCTTCTGGGAATGGGCTGGGTGCTATCTTAATTCAGGAAGGGAGGCAATTTTCTTATTTTAGCAAAGCCTTAGGGGAGGGCAATCTGACCAAACCAGCCTATGAAAAAGAGCTTATGGTAGTGGCTCTTGCTATCCAACATTGGCGTCCCTACCTCGTAGGGAGAAAATTTACGGTGTGTACCGATCAAAAGAGTCTAAAACAGTTGTTGTCACAAAGGATTTGCACCATGAATCAACAAAATTGGGCAGCAAAGCTTCTTGGATATCATTTCGATATCATTTACAAGCCCGAACTTGAGAATAAAGGTGCAGATGCACTATCCCGTATGCATGACAGTGGGGAAATGACCTCCTTGATACATGTCCCGGAGTGGCTAGGTAGGGCTGAAGTGATTGAAGAGGTCCACAAAGATGTTGCTCTACAGAAAATCATTTATGCGCTCAAGGAGAATAAACCGGTTCAGTTTGGGTTTTCTTATGTGCGAGGAGTGTTGTTGTATGACGGGAGGCTGGTGGTTTCTGCACATCTCTATGGATACCGATTATCTTGAAGGAGTTTCATTCTACCCCACAAGGGGGCCATTCCGGTTTCCATCGCACGTTTAGACGAATAGCGTTGAACGTGTATTGGATTGACATGAAGAAGACTATCCAACAATTTGTGCAAGAATGTGATACTTGCCAACGTCAAAAATATGTCGCTGCTGCCCCTGGGGGTCTGTTACAGTCGTTGCCAATTCTAGAACATATTTGTGAAGATGTATCGATGGACTTTATCACCGGTCTTCCTAAATCTAAGGGGTTTGACGTGATCTTCGTGGTGGTCGATCGGCTGTCCAAATACAACCACTTCATTCCTCTCAAGCATCCTTTTAATGCTCGTGTGTTGGCCGAGGTGTTTACAAAGGAGATAGTTTGACTGCATGGCATTCCCTCCTCCATTGTGAGTGATCGCGACCCTATCTTTGTAAGCAACTTCTGGTGTGAACTGTTTAAATTACAGAGGACCTTGTTGAAAATGAGCACCGCTTACCACCCACAGACAGATGGACAAACAGAGGTCATTAACCGTTGCCTGGAGACATCTGCGTTGTTTTATCGCTGATCAGCCTTGAATGTGGGTATTGTGGCTGCCTTGGGCTGAGTACTGGTACAATACGACGTACCACGTCTCTATGGATTCGACCCCTTTTGAATTGGTTTATGGGAGGCCACCGCCAACCCTCACGCGGTTCCTTCGAGGGGAGACCAAGGTAGAAGCTGTAACAAGGGAACTTGTTGATCGTGACGAGGCTTTGAGACAATTGAAGTACCATCTTGATCGAGCTCGTGGACGCATGAAGGACCAAGTTGACAGAAAAAGAAGAGATGTGAGTTTTAAAATTGGTGAATGGGTTTTTCTCAAGTTAAGGCCACATGTGCAGAATTCTGTTGAAGCGCGCATCAATCTGAAACTTGCTCTAAGATACTATGGGCCTTTTGAAATAACAGCCCGGTTTGGTGCCGTTGCGTATCGTCTCCAGTTACCTGCTACAGCACGCATTCATCCGGTGTTCCATGTTTCATTGCTTAAGAAGGCAATTGGCAACTACCAGGTTGAGAACGAGTTACCCCCGGGACTCGACGGCGACCCTGCTGCACCATGGGAACCAGCAGCAGTACTTGCCACTCGCACTATCACTAAGGAGGGGTCAGACGTCAAACAATTGCTCGTTCATTGGAACGGCAAGCCTGTTGAAGAAGCCACTTGGGAGGATGAGTTTGTAATGCTTACACAATTCCCAACCCTTAGACTTGAGGACAAGTCTATGACTCAAGGGGGGAGTATTGATGGGGACAAAGAAGGAATTGATGACGTGTCTAGTGGGACACATAGTGCACCTAAGGCATGGAGAGTGTATGTTAGAAAATCCAAGAAAGGTGAGCTGGCCCCATCATGTATATAGGGGAGAGAGGTTGGTAAGGAGTGGATAACAAATTCTGTTAATTGTTAGTGGAGAGAGGATTCTCTCTTATTGAAGTGAGCATCGCTCTCAGGAGTAAAAGGAAGGCTTGTTTCCTTTGCTCAAAATACACTACCATATGTTGATTAATCTCTCATTAAGTCTCATTGCCGCATTTATAAATTGAGAACCTATCATAATTTGATTAGAGGATAAATTGACATGAATGGAACCCCAAATTCATCAATCAAGCTCACCTGTTTTTGGCGAGAGCGGGTTCATCAGGCGGTGGAAACTGGTAATGATAGAGAACATGATGTTTGTGCAATAACAATTCACGATGACATTTGGCTTTTTTGAAGGAAGAGGAGTAGAAGTAATAGGGATGGTTTAATAATTTCAAAGACATAGAAAGTTCAATAAATTTTTGTAGTAATATTTTGCATAAAAATTCAAATATTTAATTCATTTTCATAATTGCCTATTTTATCTCAAGGGTATCAAAATAACTCATGCTAATGTCCTTTCAAAAAAACTCATGCTACTGTACAAAGCATTCTCGCACTTGCATTCAATTTTACAATCATGCATCATTGAACTTGTTTAATTAACTAGGTAACTGTATATGATCTACCTGGTGTTGTATGATTTGGTTGTGGAAGCTTTCATTCAGAACCTTGTATTTACAACCTATGTATGGACTTCATTTATTTTAGACGTCATTTTCACATTCCTTTCCTATTTTTGTAATTTCTGGTGTTTAAAATTGGTGGGAGCTTTTCTTCATCCCTTGTAATAATAATCAAAACAACTTCATTTGAATGAATATTATTATTTTGCTATATCATTATCTAGCTGTAAACTTAGATGCCTAGTTGATTTGAAGTTAATCGAGAGGACGTGTATGTGTCTCAGCCAGCCGGTTTCATCCATAAATCACTTCCACAATATATATTCAAGCTGAAAAAACATTATATGGGCTAAAACACTCGCCTGCTCGGATTGCGTGGATGTTTTTATCTATTTGTTATCTCTATCTAATAAGTTTCCTTATGTACTCTACATACAGTAATTTGAAATATACAAAATCATTTTGTTTCTATAAATAAGTTCATCATAATAGCCCAAAATCACCACCCACTATCACGGTCGCAACATAACCACAACCATTGCTCAATGGCTATGTACACTGGTTCAGATAGTCTTTGTCCATGTTTGGATAAACTGCTTAAGCGCTTATCATATAGTTTATGTTATTATTGTAGTTTAAAATAGTTGTCGTTGTAGTTTATCTCGTAGTTATAGTTGATGTTGTAGTAGTGAAATATAATTTAGTTTATGTTGTTCTCTAGTGATGAAATCTCCTTGAGGGATGGTTTGAGTAGGTTGCTCAGGTGTTGGAGCATTAAGTTGCATATATTCTTCTTCAAGAACAACAGTACTTTGAGGAAATCTTTATATTGCGAGGTCACCAACCACTCCTCTATTCATTAAGATTTTGTCGTCCAACTGAGGTAACAAA
The DNA here is from genome assembly GCA_037974835.1 of Cicer judaicum. Classification (NCBI taxonomy): domain Eukaryota; kingdom Viridiplantae; phylum Streptophyta; class Magnoliopsida; order Fabales; family Fabaceae; genus Cicer; species Cicer judaicum. Next base: position 4,714,876 of record JBBPBS010001130.1, read on the forward strand.
CCATTATTTTGACATAAATTTGCGATTAAGCAAGCGAAAAATAGATGTCCCTTTTTGTCAAAAGCACGCTTCTAAATCTCCTATTGGATCAAAAGTCCCACAATAATCTTCTTTGTTTTGCATGAAACAATGCAACAACACCAACCTTTCTTTATTCAGACTCCATATGAGTTGGGAGCATGATGGAGGTAGGACTGATATGACGGAGGTCTCCTTGAACACTTATAAGAGTTCGCCCCTTCTTAAAAGTTATTTTTGTGCCCTCAACAATGAAGGACTTCAACATCTCATTAAACTCAAATTTTGTCATCTTCTTCACCAGCTTGAAATAAGTCATCCATAGGCTAAGGAGCCTTGAAATCCTTAATCAACCCTAAGTAAAAGTTGATGTCATCTTCTAACTCATGAAGCTACAACATTCTTGTTGCAGTAGCTTGATCTAAGTCCGTGTTGAACTTTTTTATAGCCCAATGTGCTTTGTATTGAAGTTCAATTGGTAAATGACATATCTTTCCATATACCAATAGGGTGACATTCCTAAAAGGGTCTTATATGTAGTTCTATAAGCCCACAAAACTTCATCCAAATAAAGAGATCAATCATTCCTAATTGGGTTTACAACTTTTTCTAAGATCCTTTTGATCTCTCTATTTGACAGTTCCACGTGTCCACTTGTTAGTGGATGGTAGGCAGTAGCAATTTTGTGTTTCACACCATATTTAGCAATTTAGCAATTTTGTGTTTCACACCATATTTAGCCTATAGGTTTTCAAACAATTTATCGCAAAAGTGTGTGCCTTCATCACTAATGATAGCTCTAGGTGTACCATATTTAGTGAAAATATTTTTATAGATAAATTTGGTAACAACTTTAGCATCATTAGCAAGAAGAATTATTGCCTCTATCCACTTGGATACATAATCAACAACCACTAAAATATGAGAGTTGCCAAATGATAAAGGAAATGGACCCACAAAGTGAATCTCATGCATATCAAAGAGTTCCACTTTAAGGATATCATGCAATGTCATTTCTTGCTTGCTTTATATAACATTCCGATTTTTTAACAGCGCAAGTGCATTTTTTTTTAAAAGAACTTAATAAAATAATATGTCGTAACAAAAAAGGACAAAAGTCATAAATATTTACATCATATATACAAACAAACTAATAGTTTTTCTTTTGGACAATAATGCAAAGTATACAAATAAAAAATATACCGGGACTATAAGACCTATCAAACATCGCTTATACCCCTAAGTATTCTCGGCAAACACCTGCATATAAGTATTGCCCAAATAATGCTATCCCCCCATGGTCACATTAAAAAATGGAACATGGACCTACCAAACAAAAGTCAATTGTCAAGATATATTATAGATACAATCATCCCAAAACAAAATAAGTACAACCAACAAAAGAAAGATATTCAAACCTTATACAATAAAAAACTACTCTGATCATCCACTAACAATTACAATAACAAGGGAGACCTCCACACACTGCACAAGTTCCTTCTAATGAGTATCTCTCCTCAAAGTAACTTTTTCCTCCTCATCGGCCATAGAGAGATCAATCTCCTTAGATGTCAGGTCTACCAACGAGATAGGTGGCTTTGGCAGCGATGGAGTCTTATAACAACTCACTACCTCAGTGATAGTCGGTAGAGGATCATTCAATGAAAGTGGAAGCTCTAACTCGACCCGCGGTGGCACCAACCAAGGTACAAGCGATCCATCAACAAAACTCTGGTCCCCGACTAGCCTAGATGGTTCTGTAATACCTTCTCCTGTTGGCATCGACCTTTTATCTTTCCCGCTAGTCCTCGATCTAAGTACTACATCCCCTGCTCCTACAGTGGGAGTCACCACACCTACGGTGGCCTCCATCTCACCTCTAACTGAAGCATCCTTTGCATCTTCCGACGCTCCATTCACCCCGAGCACCAATCCTAACGGTATAAGATAGTTGATCCTCTCGTGAGTGAGCTCCACGTGAAATACAGCCTCAACTCTCCTACTTTTCCTCACCATTCTCCTCGTATATGTAGCTCTGCTTGAGATGGGGTCGTATACTCAAGAAGTCGTTCAGGGAGGTCTAACGACGTTTCTGTCATCAGAGTAACAATCTATAGAACAAACTTCAGTATCATCTGCGGGAAAAACCCAATTTCCACAATAATGTAAAGTTTCACCAACTGAAATTAACATTAACATTTAACAATTATGTCATAAAGACAAACAATAACACTCAGCAATTACAACACGATAACAAACAATAACAGAGCATATATACAAATATCATATTATAACAAACATGACTCGTGTGCCAAGCACCATAATGCAATGCTTATATGCCAATGCACATGATTTCAAAATTTCCAAACACTCGTTGAGAGGCGTAAATTATAAATGTACCGCCTCTCACATACCAATATTAATTACCGAGGTGGCACCTATCACAAAGATCAACATGATTTACTAGAGTATAGTCTATCACAGACCTACACAACAAGAAATCCTCGTAAGGATAAGATGGACCAATCAACTAATGGAACCACCCAATAGCCCATCGTAGTCACCACTAATATTGTGGCCCATCACGATCACCATAAACGATGAAATGCATGAGCATACTCTGACCCTATTCACAACAATCATTACGTAAATGCAGCTATTAAAATACTCTCATTTTAATACTCATTAAACACTAATAATTTTTTATACTTTTTACAGAGCATACTCAAAACACATTATCATTAATAACATTCATAACATGTAGTAACATGTATTATAACTCAAGAATGCATAATCACATATTCACACATCAAACACACATATAAGGTCCCTATATGCAAACTAAAAAAAGGAAGGAGTCATTACCTCAATAATAGTTTTTCAACAACTATCATTACCACAATCAAACACAACGAAAATCTCGTTCACGCCAACAACTCCAATCAAATAGTGTTTGACTTAATCAAATTAGTCACTAAGACTTTAACTACCTTACAAAATCTTTTCTTATTCTTAATCCCCTTAATAGTATATTTCACTAAAAGAGTTTACAACGAGTAATGATTAATAATATTATTATTCACAATATACATTTTCCATATATAAAACATAATTCTAGATATCAACATCCCTCAAATTTTTCAGATAATATAACAATCATTTGAAATGTCTTAAATTATTTTTCTCAAAATTTTTCACACAACCATTAAATTTTTCATAACTCATTTTTTTGTCTCAAATAACTACAAGTTTGATCTACTATATTTTTAAAGACTAAATATTCAAACAAAATATTTACCTCATAACAACATTGTAACACCCTAAATTTTATAATAAACTATTTTATTAATTGAATAAGATTTTAAATAATTAATTTCATGACTAATATTATATTAGAATATATGTTGATAAATTTTGTGATTAATTTTCGTCATATGGATGTTATCTATAATGTGCTAGTTTGATATATATTATATTAAATGAGTGATATAACTAATAAATATTTTATTTTATTATTTTATATATTTTTCTAAAATTAATAGTATTTTAATGTAATATTTTAAAAAATAAGATTTTATGTGTATATGTGAGTTGGTAATTAATGTAATATTTTCTTGTATGTTTGATTATTGTAAAGTGTGCACATATTTATATTTTAATTATTTCTAAATATCTCTTATTTTAATTATGTACTTATATAAATAATTATCTTTCGATTTAAATATTTGTTATGGTATTGTGATTTTATATATATATTTATTATGATTAGTAATTCATATAAAACATTGATGTTATATTTATTTATTTATTTTATAATTTAGACTACTTTCTAATACAATGGTATTATTATAATGTGAGTATTTTGAGAAATTAGTATAATTATAGAGATTATTTTGAATGTTTTTTTTATATTGATTATTTTAATTACTCTAATTTATAAAATATTAGTAATGTTTGGAAAAACAAAATGGTGTTTGGAAGAATATTAAAAAGGAGATTAAATAATTATTAATTTTGTTTTAGCAAAATAAAAGTAATAATAGTAAAACAAAAACATAAATAAACCGACCAATGGGTTTGACCCATGTGTGAACCTTAATTGACAATAAAATAAAACAAACAAAAAAAAGAAGGAAATTGGATGGTCAGTTGTAAAACCAAAGAGGAAACACAATAACAATCTATCGTTTGACACCGGTGATCGGTAACTATTTCAAAAGAGTTTCTCCGTTTTCGTCCAAATTTCAGAATGTTTTTTATTCATTTAATTAGTCAGTTAAACACAATTTTCCAGATTTTTAACAATCCCAATTTCTCTCTAAAATATTCGACTTCTCCGTTTGTAGAATTCGTTATTTTGCACTGTTCTCTTTCACCTTAAGTCCAATTTGAGTGAAACCAATGCCAAAATAACTGTGTGAAAAGTGGCTATATTATCTACTGATTGGTTTTCTGGTTCATGGTAATTTTCCTTGATCGAATTTTGAATTTAATTTTTAGAGTATCTTCTCATAATTTATTTTGACGTTTACCCATAAATTCTCGAGTTAGATGGATTAAAGGATAAAGAGTCAAAGAATAAAGATTGTTTGCTTGTGGAATCATATTCGTGTGTAAAAGCGTCGAAATAAGGTAAGGGGTGAGAGAACGTTTGAATTCATGAGTATAATATATTGTGAGATCAACGGGAAAATTGTATTTTCCATTGATTCATTTGGGGCTCGCTTCGTACGGCAGTAGCCCTTTGAGAGATAAATTGATTAGTGTGAAATATGAGAATTGTGAGATTAAAATGTGAAGTAGAAATGTTTATAAGGTGTTGATTTATTTAATTTTCGATACTTGTGTGGCAGTTGCTATTTGTCATTATTGTGATGTTGGATGTTGAATGAAATTATGTACATATTTTTTATTATACGAATTTATGTGATGTGATAATAAAAGATGAATGCATGATATGATATATGCTTACGTGATGATAATGATGATTTTTGATTGATGATAGTGATGTTATAAAATTGTGATTAGTTTATATGATGATTATATATGATTAATGATATTATAAAATTGTGATGAAAATATTGAAGTACCCCATATTTGATGAGATAGTGATGATTCCTTAAGACGATGCTCTTAATGGAGTAGTCTAAGCTAACGGGGGGAGCAAATAAATATTGAGAATTTGTGAATTGAAGATTATTTTGTCATCATATAGGTAGGGTCTAACAAGCTTAGATAATTGAATGAACCTGATCGTGGCGGTCTGTTGTTGAGTCTTAAAGCAAGATTGTTAGACCTTGGAGGTATTCGGGTGGAGAATTCCTAGGTGACTTGGAGGTCGCACTCCAAATGTCGGGGAATACCATGCAACACACGTTTACCTCAACTGTCACATATATGTGTCTCGGGTTGAGTTGAGGGGATCTATGAGGACAGGGTCAATTTGAATAGTCCGTCCACCGGGATGGTGGCATAGTATCAAGCCTCCTAACCAAGTACTTCAGAGTTAGAATGGTACCACATTGTGAAGTAGAGTCTAAGCTCATGCATAGCATTGCATTTCCTTGTGATTGATGTGTTTCAAAAGTAATAATAATTACTCGTAGATGATTTGATGCATATTATAATGAGATGATTATTTTACTTGAGTGACTTTGATGTTATAATATATGATACTATTTACATAAATATTTTGATATATCGTAATATGATTATGATACGGTATATTATGTTTGTTTGCGTGTTCTTCTTACTTATATTATACTATTAACAAGATTTCAAAATTCACCTCCTTCATTGTTTGTGTTTGACTGGTTTGGCCCTGCGTTTGCGGAATCGCTGTTAATACATGTTAATGAGTCTTGAAGTTCAAGTTTGAGAAACCCGCTCTAATAGGTGATACCGAAAATGAGAGTCATAAGTTGTATTTTATTTATTTAATTAGAAACAACTTTTTTTATGAAAAACCTATTGTTTTATAAATGGAAAAGTTTAAATTGTCCCTTTTGAATTTTGAAAAATGTGATATCCTAAATTTGTTATAAAAGTTTTATTTAAAAAAAAAAATATTTTCTTTATCCACTGCGAATTAAATTTAAAAATTCTAGTAATAATTAATATATATTATTTTGGGGTTTAGGGTGTCACAAACATCACTACACCAAAAAAAATCAATAAATGTTTTTCTAGTTTCAAAGTTCTAACTCTTTGAAATAATTTCATTCCTTTTAAAAAATATTTTTTTTTAACAAAGTTGGTATTTTAATTCATGAAACCTAGAATCTTTAAAAAAAAAAAATTCTAACTCAAGACTTTAACCTTTACTTAATAAACTTGAAACTTTAATTAAAATCATGCAAACTTTTTTAAAAATTGAAAGTATGCATATAAAAACTTTAAACCACAATTCACTAATCTATTATCTATTATAGTATTAACTTGAAGTTTAAATACAAATTTCACACCAACTATTGTTTTTTTCATTAAATTTTCATTTGGCTTGAGAGTTATGTGTAAACATTTTTACTATCTACAAAATATTATTATTATTATTATTTAAGATTTTTGAGTCTTAAGAAATTTCTATTTTACCGCGTAGTGTTTCTTCCATATATATATATATATATATTATTTATATTTGTATATGCGAAGAATTGTTGCAATATTTTGAATACTATTGTAAACATTGTTTTTAACAAACTATTACTCATGAATGAATGATATAGTACACACTAGGACACACATACACTAGAGCTTCGTAGATTTTAACAAAATTTGCGCTTTAAAGGTTAAACAAAATTATGGTGAATTTTCTAAATTCACCACGATTTTCAAACATACACTTATACACAATATTAGTTCTTCAAAAGTTTACATTTCATTTTTACAACTTATAGTTTATTGGCAAAATTTCCTTTACTAAAATTTCTCCATATTTACATGCTTTAATTTATTAATTTTTTGAGTCGCAATGACAAGTTAAGGGACATGTGAAGTTGTTCATTTTCGAGCTGGTGTATATATAGTTATACTATATTGTCAATGATTTTGAGTAAGACAACATTAACTATTGTTTGACAAAAACTTAGCGAGTGTAATCTTTATCCTAAGAAGTCTTTGGTATATATTTTGTCCAACTACTGATCAAGGCAATACACCTCTTTGTGAATTTGTATTTATATTTTCATTGAAATGGACTATCCTATTTAACTATATACATGATTAGTTTGATGTTAACCAATTTTTTACATAAAATAATTTCATGATTAATTTGTAAAATTGAAAATACCAAAAAGTAGAACAATTTTAAAAATATAATGTTTCCAAACTAATATAAATCATATAAAATGAAGAACATATTATAGTTAAATATATAATTTTTACGATAAAAAATGTTGAACTTTAACAAATAAATCATTGGAAAGAACACTTCAAAGAAAAAATAAGTTTGAGTGAACTAATTCTAAGTAAAAAAAATAAGTTTCAGTGAACTAATTCTAAGTAGAAAAAATAAGCTTGAATAAACCAATTCTAAGTTGAAAAAATTGTTAAAAATAAGGACAAAATCTTATAAATAGGATTATATTTTAATATATGTTGCACCAATTGTATTAATCAACAAGGTTTTACCTTTTTCTTTGAAATACAATAATATTAGCCTATATATACTTATTCAAAAATATATTTACCTCTTAACACATAAATATTTTAGTATATTCTACTCTGAAACATTACTTTTAATTTACATATTATTATTATTTTATATTTAATAATATTAACATCTAGTTTTCCTTAAAACATAAGTTCAAATATTTGATAACCACATGTATACATTCTTGATCATCTACCATAACAAATATTTTTGAAAAGACATAAATTAAGAAAATCGTTACTCACCATAAGTGGAATAATATAATTGTATAAAGAGCATTTATTTCGATATTTAGGAGTGGTTAGTCGGTTTTCTTTTTATTGAATTTAATGATTAATAATATAAATTATTACCATTGGTAAACGACTAATAATATTATAAAATAATTTATAAATGTATTATAAAATAAATAAGTTATTCTGATATCGGGAGTGTATTTTAAATATATATATATATATATAATAGG
>JBBPBS010001130.1:4724963-4740055 GCA_037974835.1 Cicer judaicum
TTATAAATTTATTATAAATAATTATAAAATAATTTTATAATTTTATAAGTAATATTTTATGTATTATAAATATAATTATCTTATAATATTACTTTATTGATTTGTAATAATTGAATATGATTAGAAAAATTAAAATGAGAGAAAATCATGTTTATCACAAAATAGTTTGATAGTAATATAAATTATAAATTATTATCAAATAGAATATATATTTTATTATGAATAATATTATAAAAATAATTTATATATTTATTATAAAATAATATTATCAAATAAATTTTAGAGGTATTAAAGAAATTATGAAAGAAAGAGGAGAAGTTGTTGAATGAGAAGGACATACTTTGAAGATGTACACATCAGCTTTTTGGCTGAGGTGGATGAAATATGATGAAGTGGCCAAATATGATGAGGTGGCATCGGGAGTCTGTTTTAAATATATATAATAGATATTTCAGAGTTCTCTCCACTGCTAACTTGGTGTCAATGGTCTCGATTCCTTTTCGATACTCAAAGAGCTAACTACATAAACATAAAAATTTTAAAAAAAATTCACCACCAAAATTTATCCAACCACATCAAAATTCCAAAATTGTATCTTTTTTCACACACAAGACTTTTAAAACTAATTGATATATTATTTATTTAAAATTAAATAAAATGAATATTTTCCAAATCACACATACACACACTCGACAATTCAAATCTTTATATCCTTCAAGTTCGATCACTCAACTATTAGAGTACAAAAGTTTGAGTTTATAAAATACTCAAAAATTCTTCTTTAAACTTAGTTCAAGAGTAATTAAAAGAGTAACAATTTTAACTCTAACATATTAATTTCATAATCTAACTTTTTGCTCAAACTTTTTAACTTAGTTAAAATTTGAACTTTTTCACAACTTTAAATTTTCTTGTAAAGTTTCAACTTCAGTTCAAACTCATTTATTTGTAAACAACTCATTACATAACTCAAACGCATCCGAAAATTATTTTTTTTAATTATTTTTAAATAACAAACTCAATACTAACACCTCCTTAAATTCTCATTAAACCAAAGTAATCAAACAAAACCAATAAAATATTATATCTCCTTGGTTTTGAGATGCCAGAAGACTTGACACATCGTCTAGAGTCATTGTCATCTCACCAATACGAAGACATAATGAGTTAGTCTCCCTGTGCCACCTCTTAGCAAATATGGACAACAGGCCGACATCTATTAACTTGTATTTTTGCATCCATGATTAGCTAAGTCAAAGACTTTGATTGGATTCCAAAACAAGTCACGGTAAAAATTGAAACCAATTGATGATATATCTTTCTACTATTGTTGACGCATTTAAAAGGAACACGTTCCTTAAAAAAATCAATTCATAATTAAATAATTACATAAATTTAGATTTAAAACTTACATCTATAACCATAAGGGGATACCATGTGGTCCTCAAAATATGGTAGCGAAGACACCATCACTTTCCATCTCTGAAAGAAAAAATCAACACTGTCATATTTCAACATTTTGACTATATCAAATTTGAACAATATAAACTACATTAAACTTCAACACCAACAACATAAAATAATTGTATCTTACTACAAACTTATTTCAAATCAAAAATATTTTGTCAAACATTTGACATACAACAAATATAACAATTTATTTAACATTTTGTCATATTTCAACAACAAATTGATATAACAACAATAACAACAAAATCATTGTGGATTGCTAATATAAACTACTTCAAAATACAACAACATAATAAAACTAATTATCTCTCACTACAAACTTATTATAAATTAGAAACATTTTGTCAAACACTTGACATACAACAACTATAACAACTTACAAAACATAAACTCAATTGTAATAACAATAACCAATTGACATAACAATAATAACATCAACATTCATCCCTAACTACCTATTGAAACTACAACAATAACTATAAACTAATTAAACACAAACAAGTTACAAATCAAAAACATAAACACTAAAGTAAAAAATATAAAAACCAAAATCTTACCTTTTGAAGATTAAGATTTGATGAATCAAAAGTGATGTTTTAGTTTGGAATTGAGGTAAGAAAAATGAGATTGAGTTGAATTCGAGAGAAATGGAGGTTTAGAGAGTTTTTGATTTGGAAAACAAAGTGAATGAGGGAAAATGACGTTCTGGCCTATATTAAGGTACCATGCCAGAATCCAATAACTTAATTTATCGGAGGTGTAAATCTAAGAAATAATCCAACCAAATCATACAATCTGATAAGTGGTATTTTGAGTTTTTTGGTGGAGTTATTAAACTATTAGGGGATAAACAATTTCCATTCATTTTATCACAATTTGCTGTGCATTTTGGTGCGTGGTGGGCTAGTAATGATGTTGTTTTTGTTGAAATTTAATTCATAAACTATTATGCTACAAATTGAGGGATTAGTTACAAACTAGTTAGTTAGTTAGTTATTTTTATGGATAACTTGATTCACAAGCATTTTTTGTAGCTCATATAAAATAACAGTTTTGTAGCATGAATAGATATACCAGAATTTTATCTCAACTCCTTCTTCCTCTACTTTTCTATTTTGTTGCGTCTAGACTGTGTTCATCACAGTTCCTTATTCCAACAATTGGCATCTAGAGCTGGGAACAATCAAGGGAAACACGAGTGGAAAAGTGAGGGGAACAATCAAGGGAAACACGAGTGGAAAAGTGAGGGGAACAATCAAGGGAAACACTGAGTGATAAATTCTGGATGGGCAAGATGAATAACAATGGTTTTGATCAAATATTCTGGTTCTTGATGGCAAGAACTGGGTTCAATGGAGTGCCTTGATGAAATCGTTATTTGGAGCACAAGAAGTAAGTGAAATTGTGCAAGATGGCTATGAGGATTTGGTGGGGAATCCAAGTGATGCACATAGGACAACATTCAAGCAAGCCAAGAAGAAAGACTGCAAAGCCTTGTTCTACATTCAACAAAATGTTGACAATCAGCATTTTGAGAAGATTTCTAACGCAACAAGATCCAAAGAAGCATGGGACATCTTAGAAAACTATCACACTGGTGGAGAAAAGGTGAAGCAAGTGAAGCTACAATCCTATAGAAGAAAATATGAGATGATGTAGATGGAAGCAGATCAAAAAGTAAGTGATTACTTCTCCAAATTAACAGCCATTGTCAACCATATGAGAACTTGTGGGGAGAACATTACATATCAGATGATAGTAGGAAAGGTGTTGAGATCTTTAAGTCCAAAGTTCGATTTCATAGTTGTAGCTATTCAAGAAGCAAAGGATGTGAACACCATGAAAATCGAAGAGATGCAAAATTCACTAGAAGCACATGAGCTGCTGGTGCTTGATAGAAGTTTTGAAAGATCAATACAACAAGCATTTGAAGTTCAAACTTCCAAGAAGGAGGGAAATCAGAAAGATTTCAAGAAGAAGGGAAAAAGCAAAGAAAATTGGTCCAACAATGGAAAAAATAAGATTGAAGACAAAGCTGAATCTTCAAGAAGAGGAAGTTTTGGCATAAGTTAAAACAAGAGAAAGGATTTTGACAAAAGTAAGGTACAATGCTTCAACTGTGAGAAGCATGGGCACTTTGCTGATGAATGTTGGTTCAAGAAAGATCAAAAGATTGATGAAGAAGCAAATCTGGCTCATGGAGATGATTCCAGCACAGTGCTGATGATGGCTACTACTAGTGATGAGAAGATTAAGAATGAATAGTGCTTTCTTGACTCTGGATGCTTAAACCACATGACATCACATAGAGAGTGGTTGCCAAGCTTTGATACTAGCAAGAAAGTAAGCATCAAACTGGCTGACAGTAGAAACCTTGTGGCTGAAGGTAGTGGAAACATAGTAATCAGAAGCAATGATGGCAAAAGAATCATTATGGAAGAGGTAATGTAAGTTCCTGAGATGAAATGTAATCTCATGAGCATTGGTCAATTGGTGGAGAAGGGATTTTCAGTGACTATGGATGGTGACTCCTTGAAGCTGTTTGATGCAAAGAAGAATTTAGTGCTCAAATCAAACATGTCAAAGAATAGAACATACAGATCCAACATCTCAAGTGAAAGAATGATGTGCCTATCTGCAACAAGGAGTAAAGATGTTGAAGACTTATGGCACAAGAGGTATGGTCACTTAAATTTTAGAAGTCTTAGTGATTTGAATGCAAAAGGAATGGTGTATGGCCTGCCAAAACTGAATGACAGAAAAGCCATTTGTGAAGTATGTGTGAAAAGTAAGCAAAGTAGATGCTCATTTGGTTCTGAAGCATCTAAAAGAGCTAGTGTAGCACTGCAAGTAGTTCACTCTGATATATGTCGTCCTTTTAAAGTATCTTCATTGGGGGGAAATTAATACTTTATCACATTTGTGGATGAATGTACAAGAATGATATGGCTGTATACAATTAAGGTTAATAGTGAGGCTTTAGAGGTTTTCAGGAAATTCAAAGTCTTAATAGATAAGGAAAGTGACAAATCTATTAAGATATTGAGAACTGATGGTGGAGGAGAGTACACCTCAAAAGAATTTGAATATTTCTGTGTCAATCAAGGCATTACGCATAAAGTGACAACTCCATATACACCTCAGCATAATGGACTTGCTGAGAGAAGGAACAGGACTCTACTAAATATGGCAAGAGGTATAATCAAACAGAAAACCCTACCACATAAGTTTTGGGGAGAAGCGGTCACTACAGCTGGATACATTCTGAATAAATGTCCTACAAAGAAGCTAAATTCGAAGGTACCAGAGGAAGCATGGTGTGGAAGAAAGCCTAGTGTGAAGCATTTCAAGGTTTTTGGCTCCTTGTGCTATAAACATGTACCGGATGTTAGGAGAAGCAAGCTAGAGGATAAGAGTGAAATCATGATACTTATAGGCTATCATCCTATAGGCGCCTATAAGCTTTATAATCATGTAACTCAAAAGGTACATGTCAGTAGGGATGTGATTGTGAATGAGGTTGAGAAGTGGAAATGGGAAGAGGAACCAATATACAACAAAGAGACCTCAAAGAATCAGATAATGCAGAAGTAAACAATAATGATGCAGATGAACCAGAAGAAGTGGAAGCAACTGTGAGACCTCAAAGAATCAAACAAGCTCCAAGCAGGCTTAATGATTGTGAATTGATTTATGATAATGCAGTAAATGATGAAGGTGATATCATACACTTTGCATTATTAGCAAATGTTTAACCTCTCAATTATAAAGAGGCACTTAAGATAGAGCTATGGAAGAAAGCTATGATGGAAGAACTCTAATCAATTGAAAAAAATCACACCTGGGAACTAGTAAATCTTCCAGATCAGAAAAGGAAAATTGATTTGAAGTGGGTTTTCAAAATAAAATTAAATCCTAATAGAAAAATTTCAAAGCACAAGGCCAGGTTGGTGGCCAGAGGTTTCTTACAAAAACATGGTATTGATTACAATGAAGTGTTTGCTCCAATTGCAAGGCTTGAAACTGTAAGACTCGTAGTGGCTCTAGCTTGCAAGAGAAGGTGGTCACTCTATCACTTAGATGTAAAATCAGCCTTTCTAAATGGTCCACTTGAAGAGGTCGTGTTTGTGTCACAACCTCCTGGTTTTGAAATACAAGGCAAGGAATATATGGAATATAGACTCCATAAGGCTTGGTATGGCTTGAAGCAGGCGCCTAGAGCTCGGAACAAGAGGATTGATCAGTTTCTAATTCAAATAGGCTTCAAAAAGTGTTCAGCAGAGTTCAGAGTATATGTGCATAATTCAAGTGAAGAAGAAACCATGCTAATCTGCCTATATGTGGACGATTTGCTCATTACTGGAAGCAAAACATCAGAGATTGAAAAGGTGAAAAACAAGCTGAAATCTGAATTCGAAATGACTGATCTAGGTGAGCTTTCATTATTCTTAGGCATGGAATTTCTGAAGATGAAGACATGAATGGTTATACATCAGCAAAAGTATATAGGCAAGTTGCTTGAGAAATTTGAAATGAATAGCTGCAGTTCAATTTCAAATCCATCAGAAACAAACTCAAAATTTGATGAGTGTAATGTGGAAGAAAGAATTGATCCAACACTGTTCAGACAAATGGTTGGATCATTGAGGTATCTATGCAACAGCCGGCCTGACATATGCTACTCAGTAAGTGTGATTAGCAGATTCATGCATGATCCAAGGAAGACTCACTTGATAGCTTCTAAAAAGGATACTTAGGTATATAAAAGGCACAAAGGAGTTTGGTCCACTGTTCCCGAATGGAAGCAAAGGTGAAAGAAGTGAACTCATTGGATACTCAGATAGTGATTGGTGTGGAGATATCATAGATAGAAGGAGTACATCTGACTATGCCTTTAAGTTCAATGAAACAACCATATCATGGTGTAGGAAGAAGCAACTAGTGACTGCACTATCATCGTGTGAGACAGAATATATTGTAGGAACACTTGCAACCTATCAAGCAGTATGGCTGGATGCAGTAATGAAGGAACTGAGGTGTGAAGTGATGTAGCCTCTGATACTCAGAATTGATATCAAGTCAGCCATTAGCCTTGCAAAAAAATTCGATCTCACATGGCAGAAGTAAACATATCGATACTAGGTTCCATTTCATTAGGGAGCAGGTGAACAATGGAATGATTGAAGCACAATATTGCCCAACTGAAGTGCAGTTAGCAGATGGTTTTACAAAGGCTATAAACTTGACCGATTTGATTTTTTTAGAAAAAAGCTTGGTGTTATAAATGTTCAACAGCTATGAATTAAGGGGAAGTGTTGAAATTTAATTCATAAACTGTTATGCTACAAATTGAGGGGTTAGTTACAAACTAGTTAGTTAATTATTTTTATGGATAACTTGCTTCACAAGCATTTTTTGTAGCTCATATAAAATAACAGTTTTGTAGCATGAATAGATATACCAAAACTTTATCTCAACTCCTTCTTCCTCTCCTTTTCTGTTTTGTTGCGCCTGGACTGTGCTCATCACATTTCCTTATTCCAACAATTTTCAATTATACAATTTGAAATAAATGATTTTTGACAAATTTCGTCAACTCTAACTCCTTTGTGCAATTTATTGGTAGTCAACCTACCTTTTCTACTATGAGATAAGTCATATGGCCTCCTCTCTTATTGGTGTTCTAAAGGTGAATGCATATGTAAGCTCTTTTGGTAATTTGGAAAATAGAGATGGCGATTAGATTCATATATGTAGAGTACTCGCAAAACATACCCATAACAAATAGGATAAAAATCTGCATTATAAATACCTGTGTGGACACATGTAGTTACTAGCAAAAACAAGCAGGAATGTGTGTGCGTACAATTCCTTACTAATCACCCCTCCCAACATATCATATATTCATTTGTGGGTACAATACCTTACTAATAACCGATCACTACATATCATATATTCTTCTTATTCTTTTATGATGATTAACAATATTTAGGCTATCAATTTAAATATACAAATAAAATCACAATAAAAGTTAGTCAAATTTCTGCGTAATTTTAATGGGTGGAATAAAAATATTCCATAAAACGTATATAAAGTTAATAATTAATTTCATAAAAGGTAAAATTATATGATATTTTATGATTTAACAATATATTTTAGTTTAAAGGCAGATAACGAGTCTAGATAGAGGATTGACATTGATACCTATATGGATATGAGTTCAGATACATGTATTTTTTTCAAAATACAGATACGGAAACAGAGACTATAATATCTTAGCCACACACTATTGTCATCCCGACTGGATAGAGGATCCATATAGAAGGGTTCTTTGGATCATTTGGAGTTGCTTCTACATTGTGGAAAATTTATTTTCCATTCTTATGATCTAAATATTGCTTGAAATGCTCATTATAATACATGACATTATTTAGAATATGATTCTAAAAGTGTTGTAACTAATATTGTGAAGGAATATCACAGCACCAACGTTATGCTACCTTCATCTATCCCCGTTAAGCTTATTGATCATATGTAGTATGTGGTGTTTCATCATACTTTAAGGGAGGAGATTGAATCAACGAATTGATTGGAGAAATTCGGAGCTTCAAAGCATAAGATACAAGAATATGCAATAAAATAAACTTTGGTTCTTGAACAACGAAAATTCCACGGCACACCATCTTGATAGTTGGCTCCTTGTAGACTGGTGTTCAAAAGTCATCTAAAATTTTAAAGGTGATCAACGAGACTATTTAAAAGTATATAACTATAAAACGGTTGCCCTCATCTTTATGGTTGAAAAAGTGATTTGATTATATTTGTTTTTGAGGGACATATTTGTTTTTGCTTATTTTTATCATCAAACTAATATCAATCAAGTCATTATCTGAGTCAGTTATAAAGACTATGAGGATGATTAACTTATAACTATGACAAGTGTCATTAATTGTTGTTAGAATCTATTATAATATATTAAAATAGACTCCCACATATTATTGTGACATATCATGTAATATTATGTGATTTCATTCAAATATTGCCACCTAAACCAAAATCCTACGTGTCACATTTAAAAGACACTCTTTCATCCTCCCTCTTATTATTCTACTTTCAGTTTGATTTAACACATTTTTTTTATAAATATTTGGCATAAAATATTATGAATAACTATTCGTGTGCCATGAGTTACAAATTAAAGTACAATCAATATTCATTACTCCTAAATCATTATTGGTAACAATCTTTTGGTTTTAACTAAAATTAAGATATTGGTCCCTTTTAAACGGTTCTCAAGAAATATATAAATGAGAACAATTTGTGAAAATTATTTTATATCATATATTGTTTATTTAAAAGTTGGAAGACAATGACACAAACACTTTTCTTTGGATGTTCATTTTATGTGCTTTTATATAAGCAAAACGTATGAGAAATTTTATATTTTTTTTAGTTTACATCTTTGAGTTTTAATTCTATTTGTAATTACAATATGTTTTGACATGTTTATGATCAATTGTTGTGTATATAGATATTTATGCAAATACATCAATGTTTTTGACCAAATTTTGCTTATATTTCATTATAGAGTATGTTATTTGCCATCCAATATATTTTTTATATATACCCCAAAATACCAATACGTTATGTATCATATATTGTTTATATTTATTTAGAAATTGGAAGATAATGACACATACAATTTGGACTCTATGCAACTTTTCTTTGTATGTTCATTTTACGTGCTTTTAGATAAGCAACACGTGTGATAAATTTTACATTTTTTTTAGTTTACATCTTTGAATTTTAATTTGATTTATAATTATAATATATTTTGATATATTTATAGTCAACTATTGTGTATATAGATATTTGTGCAAATACATCAATATTTTTACTAAATTGTGCTTATATTTCATTATGGAGTATGTTACGTGTCATCCAATATATTTTTCATATATAAGCTAGATTTTTAACGCCAATACACATATTAAATTTCAGTGATATAATATGATGACAACTATACTATCTGTCTCACCTCATCTTTAGACACATATAGTTAAATAGTGTAGCACATACCTTTTTAAGTGTAGCACACAACTCTCTAAATTTTCTTGGATGAAGAATAATAAATACTTAATGTCTATATATCTCACATTTTTTGTTTCTACAATTGTTTAATTTCCTCTAACTAAATATTGCATAGTATCTTTAATGAAAAAAATAGCTCATTTTTAACGAGATTTATAAAATATTTTATAATTATCTTTTAAAGTATTTATACTCCATTTTTTATATACAATTTTATTAAAACAGTCCTACAAACTAGGATACTGCCATCTCACTATTAATTTTGCTATATAATTAGTGTCTTGCTAAAAATGAAATTGAAACTCCAATATTTACTTTATCGTGATATTTTGTTTAATAACTTTTATTATTGCATTGCACTATTATGCCTTCTCCAATTTTGAATTTGTAACTTTTTAAATTTTCAATAACTTTTTTTTCTTTCTATAACCATTTTCACACACCTTATGCAATTACCTTTTGAATTGCAGATCTGCCACTGCCACGTAAAAAACCTTCTAGATACGTAACAATCTCAATTTATTAATTCAAAAGAAAACCTCTTTTTAGCCCAATTATTTTCAAAGAAGTAGATAGAGTTGGAAAATTCTTTTTTTCCACAAATAATTTTTGAGTAATTGGTATTTTGTAACATATTATACTTTTTTGCTCATTTTTCTCAAAACTTTAATTGTTGTTAGTTAGAGTATTGTTTTTGTATGCATCTTTTATCTCATCTATGATATGAAAGTATTGTGGCTCCCTAAAATACAAAGAAAATTGTCAATTTTCAGCTTCATAGTAGTGCTATTATTATGTCTTCAGAAGATTTAGAACTATGTATCGTTTATAGATAAAAGAATAATGTTTAATATTTAAATTAAGAAATTATTTGTTATTTTTTTTTTCAGAGATGTATTATATTGTTAAATTTTTTAAAAATACTATCTATTTGAAGTTTTTATATCTGTTTTACTTCAACTCAACCGTACATACACGAGTTGTTTGTGAAAATTCTCAAGTGAAGTTGTATAGAAGTCTAATGCTCAAGACGTTGGAATTTAGATTTGTCATTTTTTTGACAGGATTATAATGAAATAAATATAAAATGACAAAATCATATGTATATTTTTCTAACTATACTTTTCCAATAAATTTATATTTGTTCTTCCCCTTTTTCAAGTATTATTTTTCTAATAAGAGAGCAACTAGAGTTAAATTACAATGTCAATTGCAACCATTTTTACTCTGATTAAAATAACACTCATTTTGTCTTGCCATTTTTAATTATACTTTTTACTTTTGACAATATGAGTAAAAATAGAACATGACTAATCTGATTTTACGGTAGATAATTACATATGTTAAATTTTTTTAAAATACTTTTAAGATTTTTAATACTAAATATGATTTATGGACTTTGTTTGTAGAACATGACTATTTTTTGTTTTATAAATCCTAACCGCACATTTGAAAGAATGATTTATTTCTTGGTTGAACATTTGAGAGAATAATGAATGTTTCACAATTAATATTTTTTTTTAAATAAAGTAGTAATTAGAAAACTATAAATTTTAATAGAGTATTGATTAGCATATTAATTTTAATAGATTATATGGTCCATCATATAGACCACAAATAATTAATGGTTAATATACTATTGACTTTATACTTATTACTATATTTTAATGCGTATATATTTTTTACATATTAATCTTTTGGTTTTATTTTCTCATAATCTTTAATGAATGAAATGTAATATAAGACATTAAATTATAAATTGGTTGATCAAACATTTAAATATTTTTTTTTATCAGTTTTAAATCTTATTCAATCATTAAAATATATAACTAAAATTTTAACATAATAATTCAATGAATACAATTTAATATATGAATTAGTTGCAATTACAGTCTCCAAAATATTATACATATTCTCAAATGTGTGTTTATAAATTCATATATGACAATTACTCAAATAAACTCAGAAAAAATACTCTACAAAAAAAATCAATAGATTATATTATTTTTGAAAATTTAAAATCTTATTTACAATTATATTAATATGGTAAAGGTTATATATCTTGCGCAATGTGCGGGTTATATTCTAGATTTGAGTAATTTTTAATCATTAACTTAAAACGTCACCTATGAAGGTAAATGAGTCCTCTAAAAAATATATATATATATATATATATATATATATATATATTAGTTTCTTTAGTCTCAAACCTCTTTTTGCCAAAGGAAATGAACTCTAGTATTTAAAAGTTCGGTTGAGAGATAAGTAAAGGTTTACGTATTATGATTCTAGTAAGAATTTAAATTTGTGTTTCCTGAACAATTTATCATTTACTTAAGCTCATTAATTATAGAAATCCAATTACTTGGTTAGCTCTTAATATTTTTCATTACTAATTTTCGTCTCTATTGTTAAGTCACTCGTGTGTACACTTTAAATTTTTGCAGATATATTTAAAACATTATAAACACCTCCACAAAAATTCAAAATTTTTTAACAAATAATAAATGAAATATGAATTTTTAACCTGCAAAAATTTAAGAAAAAAACTAACGAAATCTTATATTAGATTAATATTTTGAACTCAATTTTTAAAGAGATTTCTATTATAATAAATGTATTTGCAAAGTTTTATATAATTCCACTAAAGTCTCAAATTTATTTTGATTTTACGAGGATTAAAATAACTGACGAAAATATTGTGGAGACCAAAAATTAAATTTTTTTTTATAAATAATAAAAACAAACTTTTGAAATTTTAGATAACTAAAAACTTAATTAATTCTAACAGAAACTTAATGAATAAAAAATATGAAACAAGATACTTCCATTATGTATATCAAGGTCAACAAATTTTTTTGAATCCAATGTAAAGTAAAATACATACAAGAATTGAAGTATAAAATAGCAACAATTCACAAATAGTGTCTCAATTCAAAGATAAGTAAAAGAAGAAAAAATTAACAACAGAAAATGACACTAATTTCTTGCTTCTTTTGCAGTCTCAAACAATGCCGTCTTTGCAAACAGTATCTTTTATTTATCTTTATGTTGAATGCTTCCAACTTAAATCAATCAGTGACTGTTGCTTCTTGAAGAGAAATGAAAAGATGAATCAAATCTCTCTATATGCACTTTCCATGCCTTACTAATGACACACCTGTTAACAACAAAAAATCAAAATGAACAATGGTTTCTAACATTCATGTCTGAAAACCAAATCTCTACTAGGATCAATAATATGATTTTTAAAAATTGAAACTAAGGGAACATCAAATCTGATACAGAGGACAAGTTACATAAAATAGAAATTGAAGATATTAACCTAAGGATATCTTCAATTTAGTTTTCATTTACTTGTTCAGAATTGTGGAACAAAGTCTTAGACTTCAAATTGAGGACCACTTCACATGATGCGGACGCAATAATGCAGTGGTACAGTAGTGTCCGCAACTAAATCAGTATCTAATTGCACTATCACTTTAAATCACAGATAGTCCTTACACAAATTATTTTGTCTATCTTCCTTTGTGTTTATATCACACAAAATCTTTAGTTCTTCTGCAATTGTACTCTATCTCCCTAATCAACACGTGGTAACTAGGTGCACCTAACGCAGTTAACGATTTAATAATTATAACGATTTCCCAAAACACGCGTTTAAAATTATTTCATCGAAATTCATGAAAAATATATTCAATCGCATAACAATTAAATATTTAAATATTTAACTCATACGTAAATCCAACAAATGAAATATTATATAGCAAAACCTGTTAAATTAAATAATTGACGAAATTGAGATAAAATTCAAAGGTTGTGTTTCCCAAAATTTTCAATAAATACTTTAATATAGAAAACAAGTAAAATAATACTAATAGCAGTATAAAAATATATGACGATGATCGTCGTCAACTCACAGTTATAGAGAACCGTCTAAGTTTGCTCTTCAACAACTCTCAAAGTAGCCGGCAGGATCTCAGCGGACAAATCTGAGCATCAAGAATATTTCCAAGACTTTAGGAAAATTATTCTAAAGTTTAACTAGCTCTAGGAAAGCCTAAAAATCATTTAAATATACCCTAAGCACATAATAAGATTTTTACTCAAATCTACATTTTTCTATGAATTCATACTAGGATTAGAGTTGTGTACTTACCTCAAAGAGTTTCAATCAACAACTCTCATGTGATGGGTACTCTTCTCCTTCTTTAGAGGACAAACCCTAACCCCAAAATTTCACCCAAGCACTTGTATATCCTTCCTATGAGTTTAAAAGTTAAGTAGACTAGCTTGGCTTTAAGTGAGAAGAAGAAGAAGAAAAGAAAAGAAAAGAGAAAAAAAAAATTAAAAAAAAATTGAAGAATGGGGGAAGAGGGGAGATGGCCGAGAGGAAGAAGGAGAAGGAAAGAGAATGAAATGAGAAAATGAGGGAGTGATGGAGTGAGATGGAAAGAGAGAGAATGAGTGGGGTTATTTTATTTTTTATTTATTATTATTATTATTTAATTATTATTATTATTAATTATTATATTAAAAATAAAAGACACGGGATGTGTCATTTCACCTATAATAGGGGGACCAAAAGTGCAATTAAGCCAAAATATTTAAAAATGATGGACAAAGTCATGTCTGTTGAATTTTGGTCAACTTTATTTTACTGAAATTATTTAAATAAAATTTATTGTTTTATAGTGTTAATTGGTATGAAATTAAAGTAATTCATTTGCAATTATTTGTATTTGATGTATACTTATAATTGTTTAAAGATTTATAAATTTTGGATTTCGATTTTGAAACCAAAATGTTAATCATTATGAATACTCTATTAATGTTAATAACAATTTGAATATTTGTAAATTAAAATTCTAATATATCCGATTTAAAATAAAAAAATTCACAATTACCATAAAGATGAATGATTAAAATGATCGAGTAAGACAACAAAAAAGTAATAAAGTAAAATACAAGGTGAATGTATTTCCAACTATTTAACTTTAATCATTTTTAGTTTCAACAATAAAATAATATATTTTGTAACTCAATTGAATATCAATTGAGTCTATCTCTTAATTTTTATTATCAAATACATTAATTCAATATTTGACATATCCATCAATCTCAATATTAATACGTTTCTTTATATATTCAACTCATTCGTCTAAATTGATACTTCTCTTTTATGAATTATATTAATAAAATTATATATATATTATTGATATAAATACTAAACTGAGATATAAAATTTCATATTAATTTTTTTAAAATCTACTTAAATTAAATAAATAAAAATATATACGCGGATTAACATCTAGTTGCTACAAATATAGATAATCAAAACCATAGAATCAATTGAAGTCAGGGAGAGTACTCTCAAATATTTCATTAATATTAATTTTTTTTTTTATGATCATCAATAAATATTATAATATAAACATTCATTACTTCTCTTTTTTGAAGAATAAAATTGTAAAATTATTGAGATAAGCAATTTCCATTATTATTATTATTATTATTATTATTATTATTAT
>JBBPBS010001130.1:4740065-4785976 GCA_037974835.1 Cicer judaicum
TATTATTATATAGATTTTATCATGATTAATAATATCTAGTCTATTAATTTAAATATGTAGATAAAATTACAATCAAAGTTAGTCAATTTTTTGTAATTCTTTTGGATGGGATAAAAATATTTCATAACTAAGAGATATATAAAGTTAACAATTAACTTCATAAAATATGCTCATAAAATATGCTAACTGTTTTCTAATTTTTATTTTGTTATTATTCAAAAAATTTGTTTAGTCTAATAGTTAATTTTCTCTTTTGTTTTATTTTAATTAATATCACTAAATCAAAGAAATATTCAAATGATATTTCATAGTTAAATATTAAACAACATTGAATATTTTCTTAATTGTGTTGAAATTATATGATATTTTATGATTTAATAATATATTTTAGTTGATCTATATAGAGGATTAACTTTATACTTATGTGGAGTAAAGTTGTGGGGTAAAGTTTCGCCTATCATTGTTCTAACAAAGATTTAAATTTGGGTTTCCTAAACAAATCATTTACTTAAGTTTATTAATCACTAAAATCTAATTATTTGATTAGCTCTTATAACATTTTTAATTACTAGTTTTCGTCTCTATTGTTAAGTCACTCATGTCTACCCTTTAAAGTCTTACATAATTTATGGGTATATTTAAAACATTATAAATATTTTTATAAAAATTTAAATTTTTTTAACAAATGATAAATGAAATATGAAATTTTAACTTTCAAAAGCTTAAGAAAAAAACTATTGAAATCTTATCTTAGATATAGAATTTTGAGCTTATTTTTAAAAGAGATTTTTACCATAACACATAATGTATTTGCAAAGTTTTAAAACATTCTACTAAAATTTTAATTTTATTTTATATCGACTAAAACAAAACATAATTAATACTAACAAAAAGTTATTAAATAAAAAATATGAAACAAGATTCTTCCAAAATATATATATATTGTCCACAACTTATCCGTTATTTTGTTATAAGGCTTTGATCTAAAATGCTTAGTAGAGTGGAAAAAAACTATAACGTCAACAATTTTTTTTTGAACCCAATATATATTAAAATACATACAAGAATTGAAGTATAAAACAACAAGTAAATCACAAATTGTGTCTCAATTCAAAAATAAGTAAAAGAAGAAAAGATTAACAACATCAAATAACACTAATTGTACTCCAACAACAATCAATATCTGCTATTTATCTTTAAGAGAAATGAAAAGATGCTTCCAACTTAAATCAATCAGTGACTGTTGCTTCTTGAAGAGAAATGAAAAGATGAACCAACTTTCTGTACATCCACTTTCCATGTCTTACCAACGACACACCTGTTAACAACAAAAAAATCAAAATGAACAATGACTTATAACATTCATGTCTCAGAACCAAATCTCTATTAGGATCAATGATATAATTTTTAAAAATTGAAATCGAGAGAACATCAAATCTGATACTGAGGGCAAGTTACATAAAATAGAAATTGCTTTTTGCTGATTAATCAAACTAATCAAATTGATCAAATAGTTCTTCTACAATTGGAGATCTAATTAATCAAATTCTTCTCAAAGATTCTTCTAATACAAGGAATGTTGAACGATTGTTTTTTTATTAAAACATAAGTGTGTGGAAATAATTAAGGATCCTACAACCGATTACATCAAATAATAAAGTGTATTAACACAATTTGTTAGTTATAATTATATCAACAAATATATATATATATCTGTCCTAACAAAAACAATATATAAATCTCAGTAGTTCCTATAAACTTGACTATTTTATAGATCTACTAGCTTATACAAACAATCACACAAATAAAATTGAACAATTCTGCGGATAGGCATAAACGAAAATCATACCTGAAACTTGATGACAATTTTTCCTGTCTCTTCCCATGGCTCATATTATCACTTCATCATTTATATGTAAGACTGGGATGGACAGATGCTCCCACCTATGACTTTTATACCTTGCTTCTAATAGAGGGCAATTCAAGATTTCCAGTATCTTAAGAGAGGAAGGCAATTTGTCTTCTGACAAATACTCAAGCCTTGGACAATCTTTAAAGCCAAGTGTTTCTAAAGTTGAAAGGTGTCGAAGTCCATTTCCTTCAAAGGATTTCATTTCAGAGAGATTGTTGATATATAGAATCCTAAGGGAAATAGGCAACAATTTCTCCTTCAACAAGGTGTTTACAATATCATCATCACCTCCAATATGCAATCTTGAAAGAGCAGTAAGGCGTTGGAGACCCCATTCAAATATAGGTGTTGTTATTCTCACTGATTCAATACCAGTAGATTCTAAATTGGGAGGTAGGCAAGCTCCTTCACAAAATGATAGTTTTGGAAGATTTTCGAGATACAAATATTCCAGAGAGGTTGGAGTTTCCATCCGTGGAGTCAAAGATGTTTTTGAAATAAAAATGGATTCCAAATTTGTACAGGAATTAATATCAAGGCATTGGAGTGTTGGGAAACCATCCAATGCGAATGAGGTAAGTGAATTACAACTTTCCGTCAAACGCAAATCTATAAGTGATGTGTAATTGCCCCATGTTTCAAGAGGCAAGAATGCTAAATTCTCACAATAATCAATATGAAGATATTGCAATGAAGTGGGTAGACCATCTGTTGGAAAAGCAGCAAGAGACAGAATATCAATGAGTTCCAAGGATTGAAGACAATTGCTGTTCATAATCATTTTAGGTAATGAAAATAGTGTATCATAGTAACGAATGGATAAACTCTGCAGTAGACATGGAGAATCATTCTCAAGTAACAACCATTGGGTCCTTTCACTCACAGGTAACAACAACTGGGTCCTTTCAGAAAACTTTTGATATTTTGTAATATCTATTGTTTTTAATGAGGAGACCCAATCTAAAGTAGTATGCGGTGTTGTCAAGAGACTATCACAACAAATTATCCTAACTTCATCTATTGAAGAAAGATGGTTAGGCATATGTCCCATTAGTTTTGGACATTTTCTTAACGACAAAGTTCTAAGACGAGGGAAAGCAACTTCACCACTTTCATAGTGTATCCATTCCTTCCAATTCGGCATGCAAAAAATTTCCAGTTTCTCGAGAGATCGGAATGGTTGGAATGAAGAAATGGAAGGTTCTAATGTCATCCCATAGAATTCTATCCCAATTATTTCCATTTTCAGACCACTAATAGTCAAGTCCTTGAGAGAAGGTAGTTGTCCTAGTGGTGGAACTGTTATGCAATATTCACAATTAGAGATGCACAAGGACACCATTTTTGAAAAAGAAGAATCTCCCAACCAACTCGGAAAGCTTGTGCCTCCATATAGGTCAATGCTCAGTTTATTGAGATTTAGTGACGGTTTCAACATATCAAGCACATCTTTCTCCATTCTCGAGTCTTTAGTTTGCTTGCTCCATTGTAACTCTAACTCCTCAATATGTTCTTTGCTTCTCATGTTGGCATCACTAGCGTCAACGGCGTCAATGACATTATGCAGGTTCTTGATGCAAAGCTTTCCTTGTAGGTTAGGAAACTTCCCAAGATCTTTGACACTTAACCCAATTTCTTGCTTGCCAATTACAAAAACAGTTAATGTCTGAAGGTTTTCTAGTCCAACAATTTGCTTTGGCATCTCATTTATGTTTGTCTCACTAATATCTAAGTGACGTAAGTTAATCAACTGTCCGAAACATAGTGGCAACTCAGTGAGATTCTTGCATCTCATTAAATTCAAGGTTTGCAAATTGTAAAGTTTACAAATTGCATCAGGCAACCTTTTGATTCCAATGAATGAGAGATCTAGATATTGCAACAGCACCATACTGCCAATTGATTCTGGTAGGGTGGTTATGTTTCGATAATTATTTAAGGATAGCACACGTAACCTTGTGAGTTTGGGTAGCAAATCTTCAACAACCTTTCTAGATAAGTAATAATCATAACTGAAGTCGAAAAGGTTAACAGGTAGGAAGCTTCGCAAGCATTTGAAATTGTCGAGAACTTCAAACTTTTTGAAAATGTCGTACAATTCTTGATTATATGAAAAATGACGAACATTTATAGAGATTTCACCACTACATTCAAGCCTGAAACAACTTTTTCGAGATACCATTGAGGCTAAATCATTAACAAGGTCGTGCATAACAAACTTTTGTCTTCCAAAATCACCGTTTGATTGTTGTACTTGAATTAAGGATCTGGACAACAATTCATTGACGTAGTCGTCGCCTACTTCTTCAGGTGTTTTATTTTCTAGAGAATGCTCTAGGAAGCCTTCTGCCATCCACAACAAAACCAATTGCTTCCTATCAAATGGAAAATCCTTCGGAAAAATTGAGCAATAGGCAAAACATCTTTTCAAATAAGAGGGGAGATCTTGATAACTCAAGCGCAAAGCAGGCAAAATATTATTGTTTGTTAATTTCCATATGTCACTGTTTAGAATTGCAGCCCACTCTTTTGCATCTACCTTTGAACGCAAAAGTCCTCCGAGTGTTTTAGCAGCTATGGGCAATCCACCACACTTTTTTGCAATCTTCATGCCAATTGCTTCTAGATTTGGGCATTTGTTGCCTTGACAGTCTTCACTTCTGAATGCATGCTTTGAGAGTAAAGACCAACAATCATCATCTGATAGGGTCGCTACTTTATGAATGGGGAATGTGTGTGCAACCTCAGCAACTTTTTGTTGGCGTGTTGTTATGATGACCCTACTTCCAATTTTTCCATTAATCAAAGGAGTTACTAGTTCATGCCAATCATTATAATTGTCATTCCAAAGGTCGTCCAGCACTAACAAAAATCTTTTATCACTCAAGTTTTTATTTAATTCACGTCGAAGAAAATCAAGATTAGTGCTTTCACTGCCTTGTGAAGTGATAGATTCAAGCAGTGATTTAGTTACTCTCAAAATATTGAAATCCTCCGACACACAAACCCAGACTTTCAGATCAAAATGTTTTTGTACTTTTTTATCATTGTAAAGAAGTTGGGCGAGGGTTGTTTTGCCAACACCCCCCATGCCCCAAATTGCCACAACACCAAAACTATTACTACTTGTGTGAGTGTCTGATAACAACATACTAATTAGTTTCTCTTTATCATCCTTCCTACCAACCATAAAAGATTCATTTACCATTGAACTCGAAGGCATTCTAGGAGAAACTCTCCCGATCACAGTTTGCAAGCCAAGGGTGTTTGTCTGCTGAGCAAAAATTTGCAGCCTTTTGACACATATTCTTCATTTCTGAATTGATATCTCCATAGATGTTTTTAAATGGAGATGAAATGAGGTTCCATACCTGACCAGTAATGTTTTCAGCTTGTCTGCCCTCCATCTTGCACCGCAGGGCGTCGTAATTGATTTGGTTGAGCAAATCCTCAGCATCAAAGATTGCATCTTTCAATTCATCTAACCATGATTTGACATTAGTGTTGGTGATCTGCTTCATCTCTGCATCATCCAGCACAGCTTGAAGAGCGAGTAGTGTTGTTTTCAACTCTGCCAACAACGAGTCATTGAGCTTGGTGTTTTTGATGTAATCACGAAATTCAGTTGAGGCAAGTTTCTCAACTAAGGTTTGAACAGTTGCAGAGAGAAAAGCCCCTCCAACCAAAGTTGCAGCCATATTGTATTGTTACTGTGAATGTAAAATAGCAAAAGGAAGGAAGTTGAAACTAGATTGAGAGCTATAAAGATTTAATGGAAGGATAGTTTGGAGTTCATACAGTAAGGAGATAAGGCTCAAGAACAAGACATTGTTGTGTTGTGAATCAATAATTGAAGTCAACGCTGCGAAGAATACACACCACTAAATAATAATATATATAGATTTTATATATTAGTATTATTGTGAATCAGATATTAAAATTTAAATAATAATATAACTGGTTGATTTTGCGTCGTAGAGCAATTTTTTTCAATTGAGTTTATTTGAATAATTATTATATGTGAGTATATATAAACACACTTTTGAGAATTTGTAGAATATTTTGAAAAATATAATTACAACTAATTCATATATTAAATTTCATCCATTGAATTATTATGTTAAAAATTTAGTTATATTTTAATGAATGAATAAAATTTAAAATTATTAAAAAATTTAAGGTTTGATCAACCGATTTATAATTTAATATCTTATATATATTTCATTTATTATAGATTATGAAAAAATAAAATGAAAAGAATATTATATAAAAAATATATACACAATAAAATATAGTAATAAGTATAAAGTTAAAAGTATATTAACCATTAATCATTTATGATCTAAACGATGAACCAAATAATCTGTTTAAATTAATTTGTTAATTAATAATTTGTTAAATTTACATATTTTTAATTACACATTATTTTAAAGAAAAACTAATTGCTAAATATTCTATAACTATCTCAAACATTACTTGCTTCGTATTTTGAACTCCAAATTTTCTTAGAGTCTCATTTCTCTATGAACCAAAAGTATTTAAAATTAACTAATTTAGTTATATGAATCATTGTATTTGAAAATTTACACAATGAAATAGATAAATATTATTATATTTAAATTTGACAATTTAAGTTCCTTATTTTATCTTCACTTATGTGGCAATACAATCATTATTGTTCATAATTATGCTCAATTATTTCCAAACATGCAGGGGAATGAATTTTTAGGGTTGAAATTGTATTATTTATTGTAATTATTATTTGTAAATGTAAGATATATCATATTTTGATAAAAAGAATTTTTAGTGTTGAAATTGTATTATTTATTGTAATTATTATTTGTAAATGTAAGATATATCATATTTTGATAAAAACATGGATCTTCAAGAAAACAATCAAATCTCGTGATGATAATGTAGAAGATTTTATACAAAGTAATAATTTGTCAGTGGCAAAACAATATATATATTCATAATTGAAAAGAATGTCAAACTCTTTCCGAGTTAAATTAGGTCAAGGAGGATATGGTAATGTGTACAAAGCAAGTTTACCAGGTAATTTTAGAGTAGCAATGAAAGTAACAAACGAGTCTAAGATAAATGGAGAAGAACTTATAAATGAAATTGATAGC
This sequence comes from Cicer judaicum, assembly GCA_037974835.1. Classification (NCBI taxonomy): domain Eukaryota; kingdom Viridiplantae; phylum Streptophyta; class Magnoliopsida; order Fabales; family Fabaceae; genus Cicer; species Cicer judaicum. Next base: position 4,747,110 of record JBBPBS010001130.1, read on the forward strand.
ATTAATATAACATCTCATGTGAACATCGTCTCTCTCTTGGGTTTTTTTTATGAGAACCAAACAAAACTGATATATGAATTCAAGCCCAATGGAACACCAAATTTATTTATAATAGTGGATTTCCTTATATTATTTGTAATTTGGATTGGAACACATTATACCAAATTGCAATAGGAATTATTCGAGGATTATAGTACGTCCATCAAGGATGTATTTCAAAGATTTTATGTGTTGATATCGGATCAATGCATTTGGACACATGCTTCTATCTTTTTATTGTGACATTTTAATAGCTCTTTATAGTCTAAATTAATTTTTTAGCTTGTTTCTAAAATTTGGGTGGAAATTAAATTTTAATTTTATAATTTGCATATTGATCTTGGTTCGCTCTATAGACGATAACTAGATATCTGATTGATGTATTTAAGCTGACGTTGAAAAGCTAAAAATTAGAGCTCCAACTTTTATGTTGGAACAAAAACCCAATACCAAACTTTATTGGGTCTAAACTATAGATTACTTGATCTGAGCTTTTTAAAATAATTTTAAGTAGTGGATCACTTGTTTAAAAGTCCAAAACGAGAACCAGTACGATATATTTTTAGTTTATTTTAGAGGCATGCCGTTTTTTCGAACTGAGAAAGTGATAGAGGATTTTTCTTATTTTCATGGAAAGCTAAATTTCTCATACTATTCCACTATTTCAGAGTTTCATCAAAACCTTGAAGTTTATTTTATAATGTTAATTTTACGTTATGATTCTATTTATTTTTATTTGATTATACTGTTATTATGATTGTTTAATTTGAATATCAATTGGATTGATAAAATTAGTTCGACAAAATTCGATTTCTATGTTATATAAATTATAGTTTTTGGACGCTTGATGTTTTATGAAACATAATTCACATAGGATTATACTTGTGTGATCAATTCTATAGTCAAATAGGAATAGAGTCACAATTTATAAATTAAATTCTTTGATAGAATCTGCGATGAATGTTAAATTAAATTCGTTGATAGAATATGTGATGAATATTAAAAAATAATACACCACTTAGCCTAAGTCCAAACCCGAGCCGAGTCGGTAGCAATGTGCGCTCTTGTGATGGTCTCTTTGCGTGTGTTCTCACCCCTTCACATGAATATTCCTTAGAGTTGGGGTACACCCCAATTGCCATATATATTCATCTTATAAATACTACTTTGATTTTGTAAGAACTTTTTAAATATTAAAAGTATCAAATGTTGTAAAAAATAATTTTTAAAATAGACTATAAATAAATATTTTTAGTCTAAAATATTGAGAATTTTTTTAGAAAATAAAATAAAATTTAAAAAATGTATATCGAAAACTATTACATTTCAAGAATTCTTCTTGATAGCTACTTTTTTTCATCTCCAATGAGATATCAAATAAGTTGTGTGTTTCTTACTACATAATTATTGGTCATGCTTTTCCAGGTCACTTAAAGGAAATTTTATCTCTTCCACAAAATTTATGATTGAATTATAACTATTTTAAATCTAGTTTTTTTTTTAAAAAAAAATTTTGGTGACTAGACTCACTCTTAGAAGTGACAAATCTCAAATTCAAATCTACCACCCGTGCCAAAAGAAAGGTTTGTATGAGTTGGGGCATTAAGAATGCGGGCTAAATTACTTTTACATTTTTTAGAGTGAGCTTTTATGTTGGATGTTTCATGTGTTTTAGAATGACAAAGGTATCTTTGGTAATAATATTTACAAGCAACTGTAGGGATAGACTCATTGGGTAGAATGTTAAAGTCCATTCATACCTTAGAGCTTCTCCAATGACCACTAACATTGAGTTTTCTTTTTTTACTACCCATAGGAAGAGGAGGAAGCTCATCTGTATCAACAACTAGCTCTGTTGGTTGAGAAGATTCAATAGGTTGAGAAATCTCCACTACTAAACTATTTTAAGAGCTTAACTGTTTAATTTTTTTAATAGTTAAAATGTGGTTTTTAATTACATATAATTTTTTTATAGTTAAAGTTTTTTAGATAGTTAAAATGTTTAGTTAATAATTAGTAATAGAGTATTTGACATATTACATAAAAACTAAATCAAGCATAATAACTAATTAACAAGAGAACACATAATATTTAAGCATAAAGGATACATACTAAATAAGCAATAAATACACATACAAATTAAGCATAATTGATATGTATTAATTAAGCATAAAATACTTGCATGCATACATACAAATAAAACATAAAGGATAAATATTAATTAAGGATATAATAGTTGCAAGTTTGGATACTAATTAAACATGAAGTATACATACAAATAAAAGAAAAAGGAAACATACTCACTAAACAAAAAATAGTTGCATACATATTAAACAATAAATATGAAACATACATATTAGACTTACGTAATTAAGCATAATAAACTTAGAGTGACGAATCTTTAGAAATTAGTTTTTCTTTAAAATAATGTGTAATTTGAAAGATGTAAATTTAACAGATTGTTGATTAACATATTAATTTAAGCAAATTATTTGATATTAGATTGATGCATGTGAGCAAACGTTGAAAAGCTAAAAATTAGAGCTACAATTTTTATGTTGGAACAAAAATCCAATTCCGAACTTTACTAGGTATAAACTGCAGATTACGTGATCTAGACTTTTTGTAATAATCCAGTATGATATACTTTTAGTTTTATTTTAGACGCGCGCTATTTTTTCGTACTGAGAAAGAGATAGAGGGTTTTTCTTATTTTCATAGAAGGTTAAATTTCTCAAACTAATCAACTGTTTCAGAGTTTCATCAAGACTTTGAGGTTTATTTTATAATGTTAATTTTATGTTATGATTCTAATTATTTTTAATTGATTATATTGTTATTATGATTGCTTAATTCGAATCTCAATAGGATTGATAAAATTAGTTTGACATAATTCGATTTTTATATTATATGAATTGTAGTTTTTCGACGCTTCATGTTTAATTGTATAGGATTCATTTCGCTTGTATGATCAATTCTATAGTAAAATAGGAATAGGGTCAAAATTTATAAATTAAATCCGTTGATAGAATTTGTGATGAATGTTAAATTAAATTCGTTGATAGAATATGTGATGAATGTTAAAAAATAATACACCACTTAGCCTAAGTCCAAGCTCGAGCTGGTCAGCAGCGACGCGTGCTCGTGTAGTGGTCTATTTGCGTGCGTTCTCACCCCTTCACAAAATAGGGTATCCCTTGGGGCACACCCCAACTTCCTTATTTTTTCAATTAACACCAACTAGCTCTTATTATTATCATTATCATTTCCAACAATTCTTTACTTGAATTTAAAAAAGAGTTTCTAAAGTAGCGCAAAACGCTTCTATAAGATCGTGTGTAAACAGAGATGTCTTTTGACTTGAACTTTTGCATAACAAGTAAGATTCAGTCAAAAGCCCGTGCATTAATAACCTTACACATCTATTCGCTTTAGCTAGGTACTTACGACATATTTATCAACAGAGTTGACATAGGTATTTCCTATAAAAGTATTTGAGCTAGCAAACATCTCAACCAACTTGTTTCTTCACTAGTAGTAGTTAGTGCTATCATTTCAGACTTCATAATAAACTTTGCTAGCATTTGACAATGCTCCATTTCTAGGTCACCGTTTAAAAAAATTGTTTTGGTGCGCGAGTGGTGGTCTATTTGCGTGTGTTCTCACCCTTCACAAAATTAAGTATCTTCTAGGACACAGCCGAATTGTCATATCTCCATCTTATAAATACTACTTTGATTTTTGTAGGGACTTTTTAAATATTAAAAGTATCAAATTTTATAAAAAATAATTTTTAAAATAGACTATAAAAGTGAATAAATATTTTTAGACTAAAATATTGAAAATTTTTTTGTAGAAAATAAAATAAAATATACAAAATTTATAGCAAAAATTATTACATTTAAATACTTCTTCTCTTGATAGCTACTTTTTTTCATCTCCAATGGAGTATCAAATAAGTGGTGTTTCTTATTAGATATACAAACTATCGCTAGAGATCCTCTAAGACATAATTATTGGTCATACTTTTTCAAATCAATTAGAGAAAATTTTATCACTTCTCCAAAATTTATGATTGTATTATAATTGTTTTAAATTTAATTTTTTTTAAAATATTTCGGTGTCTAGACTCATTCTCAAAAGTGACGAATCTCGAGTTCAAATCTAAACTTTTACAAATTCATGTTCTTGCCGCTACTAATTGAATATCAATATTCTTATTGCTGCAATTAAATTTTACAAATTTTAATATCAATACTAAATTTTATTCTAGGGACTATAGATTACAGTAACTTTACCCAACGCCGAAGGCTACACCACTTCAATATGATATATCAATAGCTTTAACTTCAAAAGTATCGAACTATTTTATACTTCATTAATTAACTCTTTTATAACTCTCTAATTTTCATAGGAATGAGGAACATAGTAAACCATAGTTAGAGATAAGAAAAATCAATTATTTCACCCAAGATTCGAATTCTAGTTTTTTCAAATGATTCGTCTTTAACTATATTAAATGATATATAGTAAATTTTGATTAACATATTAATTTAAACAAATTATTTGGTTCTTCATTTAGACCATTAATGATTAATATACTATTAACTTTATACTCATTACTACTTTTTAATGTGTATATATTTTTTATATAATACTCTTTTCATTCTATTTTTTCATAATTTTTAATGAGTGAAATATATATAAGACATTAAATTATAAATTGGTTGATCAAACCTTTAAATAATTTACAACAATTTTAAATTGTATTTATTCATTAAAATATAACTAAAATATTAACATAATAATTCAACTGATAAAACTTAATACATAAATTAGTTGCAATTATATAGTTCAAAACATTCTACAAATTCTCAAAAGTGTATTTATATACTCATATATAATAATTACTCATATAAATTCAATTGAAAAAAATGCGCTACAAACAAAATCAATAAATTATATTATTTTTAAAATTTTATTTACAATAATACTATGTTAAAAGACGATATATATTCTAGTATTAATTATTAGAAAGGATATTAAAAATTAAAATTCCTTGTGAAAACATTAAGATGCATTTAATAGTTAGCATGAACACAAGACTAACTATACCCAACTAATTCCTGGCATAGTTCTAAACTGTAGTCCCAACTACAATGATGACCACAACGTAGAGGATTTTAGGGACTCAACAACGGCAATTGCAACTACAGTGACCATATTTATTCGCAATGGACTGCATAACCGCAACTACAATGGTTGTTTTAATGGATAATAATTCATTTAAACAACAAATGTTCTTAGATTACAACTTACAAAGCTTCAATCCATGACTATTACTGCTATTCAAAGCCTTGCAATTAAAAACTAAACACAAGTAAAAGAAAAAAATGAAAAGTGAATAAAAGAATTGTTAGAGAAAGAAGGTATTTCTAATAGAAAACTCTGAATTTGCTTAATGTTTAATGTCAAGTACAAGTAGATATTCATAGGTACAAATAGAAAATTTTATACACATTTCTAGAAGTTTTCTAATTAATACCAACTTCTAGGAGCTTCCCACAATTAAAACATTTCTAGATTCTTATATGAAAATTCTACATAGTTCTAGAATTATCTAGTTTCAAATTAATAATAACATTGCTCCCCGTTAATTTGAAATTTTTCTCTTCATTCCAAGTCTTGCTCTTAGCCTTTGAAAGTTATCAAATTTTAATGGCTTTGTAAAAATATCTGTAACTTGATCTTGAGTCTTCACATATTTGAGCTCAACTTCTTTCTTGGCAATGTATTCTCTAATGAAATGGTACCTTGTGTCTATGAGCTTGCTACGATCATGAAACACTAGATTTTTTGCAAGTGTTTGTGCCGACTTGTTGTCTATATAAATATCAATAGCTTCCTTTTATGGTATATAAAGTTCCTCCAATAATCTCCTTAGCCAAATGGCATGACAAGTGCAAGATGTTGCTGCTACATACTCTCACTCACATGTTGAAAGTGTGACAATAGGTTGCTTCTTTGAGCTCCATGAAAAAGCACAGTCTTACATGAAAAATATAAAGTCACTAGTACTCTTTCTATCATCAATATCTCCCGCAAAGTCGCTATCACAAAATCTAAAAAATTTAAAATCATTAGAAGAAGAGTAAAATAGTCCATAATCAAGCGTACCTTTAAGGTAGCGAAGTATCCTCTTAGTGACTTTCATGTGTGTAGTAGTAGGAGCTTCCATGAAACGACTCACTACTCCAACCGCATATAGAATGTCAGGTCTTGTACATGTTAAGTATCTTAGGCTTCCAACGAGGCTTTTGAAAAAAGAAATGTCCTTCTTTTGTCCATCTTCAAACTTTGACAACTTCAATCAGCTCTCCATTGGTGTGTTCACCAGATTGCAATCGAACATTTTAAATTTCTTCAAAACTTCCTTTGCATAGTTTTCTTGAGAAATAAATATACCTTCTTCCAATTGCTTTACTTCTAGGCCTAAGTAGTATGACATGAGTTTGATAACAGTCATCTCGAACTCAAGCGCCATGACCTTTTTGAACTCTTCAAACAAACTTGGTTGTTTCCAGTGAATATAAGATCATCCACATAGAGACAAACAATCAAAATATATCCATTATCACAAACTTTGACATAAAGAGCATATTCATTAAGACAACGAGTAAACCCATTGTCTTGGAAGTATTTGTCGATGCGACTATTCCATGTTCTTGGTGCTTGCTTTAATCCATACAACGCTCTTCTTAATCTCAATTTTATTTGCATGTTCTTTAATCACATACCCTATTGGCTGCTCAACATAGACCTCTTCTTCAAGATAGCCATTTAGAAATGCGGATTTTACATCAAGTTGATAAAGTTTCCACTTATTTTGAGCTGCTATAGAGATTAACAAATAGTTTCCATGCGAGCAACTAGTGCAAAAACTTCTTCATAGTCAACTCCATATTTTTGTTTGTAGCCTTTTGCAACAAGTCTTGCTTTGTATTTTTCAATATCTCCACTAGCATTCTTTTTAGCCTTGTACACCCATTTGACTCCAATTACTTCATGGCCTTTTGGAAGAGTTGCTAATTCCCAAGTGTTGTTCTTCACAATTGAATTGATCTCCTCGTCCATGGCTTGTCTCCACCTTTTATCTTTCATTACTTCTCCATAATGTAATGGTTCACGGTCCGCTAAAAGACTCTTCAAGGTCAAGAGTAATTTCAGTTGACCTTTCATAAATGTCTTCTATATCTTTCATCTTACTTGGTCTCTCGCTTGAACTTTCATCTAGAGAAGTAGATGAAGAAGGAGGTGAAAAAGGTGGAGTTGCATCTTGAACTGGTATTGTGGCATCTTGATCTTCTTCATAATATGGAAGAAAACTATAATTTGTTTCTTCTTGATCCTCTCAATTCCATGTAGCATCTTCATCAAATTCAACATCACAACTCGCCATTACCATAAAACCTGCTACAAATGCAGCATAGCACTAGGGCATCCAATTTGCATTTCTTTACAATGCCACCAAAGGTTAGCTTACAACTTACAACATGGGTTCCAATTAGTTGGCAACTAAGGAAAAGATAGGAATTAAATCAACATAAAAACAAAAACAAAATCATAAAACAAAAAATAACATAGATAGTTCAAGAAAAAAGTAGTTATATATTTACTAGTGTGCAGTGTCCATCCGCTTTTATGGTCTCTCATTTTTCATCTCCTCTTATTTTCTCCCTTTGTCTCCTTTCCCTCTTCTTCTCTTTTTCCTCTCTCTCTAGCTGGTTCCAAGTGGTAAAAACTACTCCATTTGTCCCAAAATGATCAAATGACTCAATTATTTTGGGACAAATGGAGTAGTAATTACAATTCATTTAAAAAACTAATGGTAGTTACAAAATTTTATGTTGTTATTAAAAACAAAAACAGGTAAACCACATGTTCCTAAAAGTCTTGGGCTTGTCATGTTAGTATCTGATTTAGCCAAAAACTTAAATTAGTACTCGAATCATCAAAATGTCAATCAGCTAAGTCTGTGAGCGGTAAATTATATCTTTCAGAGACTATTTTTGATGATTGGTGCACTAGTGTAACTGGAAAAAATAGTAGTACGACTAGCAATATTAAAAAAAATATTCGATTGAGTAAAGATTTAAAAAATTGTAAATAAAATAATTTAAATAAATGATAGAATTTGATGAAAAAAATATAGATATAGGTATAGATTACTTACTGACATTGTGAGTGTTGTTACTTGAGCAAAACCTTGTACGGAGAGTGAGGCATAAATGGGTATTACTCTTCAACTGAGGCAAGTGATTGTGCACGAAAAGGGTACCGCATTTTCTGTGGGAGAAGGCATTGAAGCGTTCTAACAGAAACTTGAAACAGGAAAAGATAATGAATCTGTGATGGAATGAAAGAAAAGAGTGAAAATTGAAGCGGAGAATAACTGATGAGAGGAGTGTGGAATTGAAATGGTGTGGAATTTTAGCACAAAGAGACATTGACGCATAAATAAATACATAGGATAATAATATCTATCTATTAAATATATTTAAAAGAACTCTTATGCAACATATTTCTTCCGCAAATATATCTCACCTCAACAAAAAAGTTAATATAATGAACGTCTTAAAGAGTTCTCTTGTTTTTTATGTTCCATCTCATTTTTTTCTACTTAACTTCTAAATAATTTTTTTTTCTCTTTTAATTCCTCGAATCCCTAATCTTCTTCTTCGAAATCGCCGACTCTACTCCAAAGATACACTGAAAGAGGTATAGGTTGGTTCATTGCAACAAAAAAAATCATTCTCTTTGTCCATTTCTGATTTTGCTATCACAAATTCAATTATATTCTATGTAATCTTTGAAATCAATTTGGCTCATAGTGACTTAATGTTATGTATAGTTTCTTACATGAAATTTTATCACTGCGACTATCCAGGAAATTCAAGTTGGGATGGGACCAGCCGGCAAACTTCGCTACCCAGAGCAAAATGGTACATGGAAATTTCAAGAATTAGGTTTTTCAATGCTATTACAAGGTATATTTATACATCAATATTTTTTCCCTGACCCTTCTAAACTATTTTCCTTCTTTAGTTGTTTTTAAGTGTCAATTTGCTTTTTGTCTTTCATATTCTTAGTTTTACTTCAATGTACTATATGTTGAGTAGCTTACAAATTGCACTTGAAAAAGTTTGACTCAAATAATTTTAAGCATGTTTAAAAGATGTCTGGAATTGAATTGAATTTAGTAAATTAGATAATTTTAAATTTCAGAACACAAGTATGCATGTATTGTAGAAATTTTTCAAATGTTAAAGTTAATGACTTCGATCATTTTAATCATCGATCTTTGTGGTAATTGTGATTTTTTTAATTTTAAATCGAATATATTAGAATTTTAATTTACCAACATTCAAACTATTATTAATATTGGCAGATGAATCATAATCATTAATATTTTGGTTACAAAATATTTGGTTGTAAAATATTAATTGTCAAATAATTATAAGTATACAAATAATTATAAATGAATTACTTTGATTTCATCTATTATATATATTTAAATATTTATATTTGACTTTTTACTTTGAATATTGATAAATATATATAGTACATAAATATTTAGAAATAATGGACAAAATCATGTCTCTTTTAATTTTAGTCAGTTTTATTTTACTGAAACTAATTAAATTTAATTTGTTGTTTTATAGTGTTAATTCACACGAAATTAAAGTAATTTATTTGTAATTATTTATATTTGATGTATACTTGTAATTGTTTAACAATTAATAGTTTGTAACAAAATTATTATAAATTTTAGATTTTTGTTTAGAAATCAAAATCTTAATGATTATGATTACTCAATTAATATTAATAATAATTTGAACATTTGTAAATTAAAATTCTAATATATCCAATTTAAAGTAAACAAAATTCACAAAGATCGACAAGTAAAATGATTGAGTGAGAGAACAAATAATATTTGTATTTGATTTTCTACTTTGAATATTGGTAAATATATATAGTATATATAAATACTTATAAATTATTGAATCTTGATCAATTTTATTTTATTGAAATTAATTAAATTTAATTTGTTATTTTATAAGTATTAATTGACATAAAATTAAAGTAATTCATTTGTAATTATTTATATTTGATGTATACTTATAATTATTTGACAATTAATATTTTATAACCGAATTGTTATAAATTTTGAATTTTGGTTTTGAAAACAAAATATTAATCATTATGATTACTTTGTTAATATTAATAATAGTTTGAATTTTTATAAATTAAAATTTTAATAATATATATGTTAATGGTAAATGAATCTTTTATGGTTGGTAGGAAGGATGATAAAGAGAAACTAATTAGTAAGTAGTAATAATATTGTGTTGTGGCAATTTGGGGCATGGGGGTGTTGGCAAAACAACTCTTGCCCAACTTCTTTACAATGATAAAAAAAAGTACAAGAACATTTTGATCTGAAAGTTTGAGTTTGTGTGTCGGAGGATTTCAATATTTTGAGAGTAACTACATCGCTTCTTGAATCTGTCACTTAATGAAGTGGTGAAAGCACTAATCTTGATTTTCTTCTACGAATGTTAAATAAAAATTTGAGTGATAAAAGATTTTTGTTAGTGCTAGACGACCTTTGGAATGACAATTATAATGATTGGCATGAACTAGTAACTCCTTTGATTAACGGAAAAATTGGAAGTAAGGTCATCATAACTACACGCCAACAAAAAGTTGTTGAGGTTGCACAGACATTCCCCATTCATAAAGTAGAGACGCTTTTCAGATGATGATTGTTGATCTTTACTCTCAAAGCATGCATTCAGATGATGATTGTTGAGGTTGCACAGACATTCCCCATTTATAAAGTAGAGACATTATCAGATGATGATTGTTGGTCTTTACTCTCAAAGCATGCATTCAAAAGTGAAGACTGTCAAGGCAACAAATGCCCAAAGCTAGAAGCAACTGGCAAGAAGATTGCAAAACAGTGCGGTTGCCCATAATTGCTAAAACACTCGGAGGACTTTTGCTTTCAAAGGTAGATGCAAAAGAGTAGGGTGCAATTCTAAACAGTGACATATGGAAATTAACAAATGATGATAATATTTTTCCTACAATTCTATTATATATATTTTAAAACAGACTTTGTTGTCACTTCATAAAATTTCCTCCGCAAACATTTCTCACTTAAGCCAAAAAAACTAATGTGTACACCATCATAGAGAGTTTCCTCTTCAATTTTACTTTTATTATTATTATTATTATTATTATTATTATTATTATTATTTAGCATATAATATTATATATAACTATTAATGTGTTACAAATTCAAGTACAATCAATATATTAGTTTTTTTTTACCTATACTATTTTATTTCTTCAAACAATTTCTATTATAAGTGTTTTATTAAAAACAAAACTGAAACGCAATATTTACTTTGCCGTTATATTTTGTTTAATAATTCTTATTATTGAATTGCACTAATATTTATGCCTTAATAAAGAGTTTCCTCTTCAATTCTCCTTATTATTCAATTTCTATTTTTCTTTAACACACATTTCACTATTATTATTCTTATTATTATTATTATTATTATTATCTATTATATATATTAAAATAGACTCTTACATAAACATCATCTAATGTTATGTCATTTCATTCAAATATTGTCACTTCAACAAAAATACCACGCAACACACATTTTACTTTATTATTATTATTATTATTATTATTATTATTATTATTATTATTATTATTATCATTTTTATTATTATTATTATTATTATTATTTAGCATATAATATTATGTATAACTATTAATGTATCATGAGTTACAAATTAAAGTACAATCAATATATAAGTCTTTTTTACCTATAATATTCTACTTATTCAAACAATTTTTACCATTAGTGTTTTATTAAAAACAAAACTGAAACACCCTATATTTTGTTAACTGAAACTCTAATATTTACTTTGTCGTTATATTTTGTTTAATAACTCTTATATTGGATTGCACTAATGTGGCTCCTCCAATTCTGAATTTGTTTAAACGCTCAATATTTCTTTTTTCTTGTAACTATTTTAACACGATAGATAATTCTGAATTTTAACACTATTTTAACACGCCTGCAATTAACTTTTATATCGTAGCCTTACGCTATTAACTTTTATATATGGCATGTTCGCTACTGCCACAAAAGTTTTCACAACTCGACTTTATTCAAAAAGAAATCTCTTTGCAACTCAATTATTTTTAAAGAAGTAGATATAGTTGAAATTTTTTTATTTTGATAAAAATAGTTTTTTGAGTAAGTGGTATTTTGTAACATATTATACGTAGTTGAAAAATTCTTCTTGTTTTTTTGTACAAATAGCTTTTGAGTAAGTGGTATTTTCTCAAAACCATATTGTTCTTAATTAGAATATAATTTTTCCAGACATATTTGATCTCATCTATGCCATGAAAGTATATTTGCTCCTCAAAAGACAAAGAAAATTGTCCATATTCAGCTTTATATGAGTGTTATTATTATGTCTTCGGGAGAAAAATATTTTCCATTTATAGATAAAATAATAATGTTTAATATTTAGATTAAATTATTTGTTTTGAGTTGTTTGTAAAAATTCTAAGTCATGTTGTATAGAAGTCTCATACTCAAAATATTGGAATTTAAATTTTTCATTTCTTTGATAGGGTTAGAATGAAAAGAATACTAAAGTTTTTTTTACCTATACTATTCTATTTCTTCAAAGAATTTCTACAATTAGTGCTTTATTAAAAATAAAACTGAAACACCAATATTTACCGATATATTTTGTTAACTGAAACTCTAATATTTACTTTGATGTTATATTTTGTTTTATAACTTTTATTATTGCATTGCACTAATGTGGCTCCTCTAATTCTGAATTTGTTTAAACCATCAATATTTCTTTTTTCTTGTAACTATTTTAACACTCCTGCAATTAACTTTTATATCGCAGCCTTATGCTATTAACTTTTATATATCACATGTGCGCCTCTGCCACGAGAAAACATTATGCATATGTAAGTTTTCACAACTCGACTTTACTCAAAAGGAAATCTCTTTGCAACCCAATTATTTTCAAAGAAGTAGACATAGTTGGAAAATTCTATTTTTTTTTCAAAAATAGCTTTTGAGTAAGTGGCATTTTGTAACATATTATACTTGGAATTTTTATTTTTTTTTGCACAAATAGTTTTTGAGTAAGTGGTATTTTCTCAAAACCATATTGTTCTTAATTAGAATATTATTTTTGCAGATATATTTGATCTCATCTACACAAGTATATTTGCTCCTCAAAAAGACAAAGAATATTGTCCATATTCAGCATTATATGAGTGTTATTATTATGTCTTCGGGAGAAACATATTTACTATTTATAGATAAAAGAATAATGTTTAATATTTAGATTAAATTATTTGTTTTGAGTTATTTGTGAAAATTCTCAATCATGTTGTATAGAAGTCTCATACTCAATATTGAAATTTAAATTTTTCATTTCTTTCACATGATTAGAATGAAATGAATACTAAATGACAAAATAATTTTTATATTTTTCTAACAATATTTTGACAATAAATTTTGATTTAATAATACATAAAAAGATCATAACTAATCTGATTTTGTGGTAGATAATTACATATATTAATATTTATTAAAATGTTTTTATGATTTTTAACACTAAATATAATTTATGAATTTTGTTTGTAGGATGATATTCACTATAGATGTTTAATACTAAATATATGAATTAATTGCAATTATATTTGCAAAATATTTTACATATTCTCAAATGTGTGTTTATCAACTCATATATAATAATTACTGAAATAAACTTACTTGAAAAAAATATTCTACAAAAAAAATGAATAAATTATATTACTTTTAAAATTTTAAAATATTATTCACAATGCTACTAATATGTTAAAATTTATATTTCTTCCGCAATTCGCGAGTTATATTCTAGTAATTCATTGATATAGATGATAAACATGGAATCAAATAAAGCTTGGAAATTATTCATGTGTCTAGAGAAGTACTATTTCAAACCTTATCCTCATTCAATTTACTTTAGTAGACAATTTTTGGAACCAAAATTGAATAAACAAACACTTTAGTGAACCAAGAAAATACAACCGAACTTCTTTCAGAATCAATATGCATATTTCCTAAAAAATATTATACAACTGAACCTTATAGTTACAAGCCTCTGATTCAACAGGGCACTATAATTGTCCATGATATTGTTAAATCTTGATCCAAATCATGCATTCTTCTTGAGTTTGTAAGGATTGAACCAAGATGCAACGACGTCTGTCATTTTACCAGTAATCTCCACAAGAACAACTGCCATTCTTAAAATGATGGAACCTTTGTAAATCACGCACGATAATTTCCCTCCCTGTCACAAGCGAAATATACTTGGTGGCTTCATGGCAATCACCACAAACTCTTAGATTCTTCCTTACATGTATTGTTGTACCAGGATTTGTATTCAAAAGTCCAAATGCAATGGCAAGCCTCTCACTATGGCTACTGACCAATTGCTCCTTCACGTTTTCTTCCACGTCGTGAATTGAATCGTTGTCGGGCACGTAACCAGCAGCTCTAATCTCGTCTCCAAGTGTTTCAAGAAAAGCGTAGATTCTTTTCGATTGAGGATGATTTGTACTTCCTGAGTAGAAAGCGTGAACTTCGTTTCTCAATTCAACTAAACTGCAGCCTGGTGTTTTCTGCAGCCCCTTTTTCTCCATGGCTGTTCTCACTTTGGCCACTTTGTCCCACATTGAAGCAGAGGCATACATGTTTGCAAGTAGCACATGATATCCACCCTCTTCTGGATCTAACTCGAATAGTTTGTCTGCGGCTTTTTCGCCTAATTCGACGTTTTTATGAATTTTGCAAGCACCTAGCATTGCACCTAAAACAGTAATCCCTGGTTTGATAGGAATTTCTTGAATAAAATTCCAAGCACCGTCTAGTTTTCCGGCACGGCCAAGAAGATCAACCATGGCACCATAGTGATCCATCGCAGGCTCCAAGCCATAATCTTCTTTCATGAGTTTGAAGTAGTAGAGACCCTCTTCCACAAAACCTGAGTGACTACATGCTGAAATAACAGACAGGAATGTTATTTCATTTGGCTTAACAGAAGCTTCGTTCCGCATATTATCGAAGAGATCTAGAGCCGCTTTTCCAAGGCCGTGTGTGCCATATCCATCTATCATTGCATTCCACGTTATCACATGTCGCTCTTGCATCTTGTCGAAAAGCTCCCTTGCAGTTTCGATGGCTCCGCATTTCGCATACATGTCAACGAGAGCAGTAGCAACAAAGACGTTCTTGTCCATATTTGTTCTCATTGCGAGTCCGTGAATCCACTTAGCTTGACGGGTAACCGATAAATCTGCTAGAGCTGTAATCACACTCACAAACGTAAAGGAATCAGGCTTAACGCCTTGAGATTGCATTGTACAGAATAGATTCAAAGCTTCATTTACACAGCCATTCTGTGCATAACCTAATATCATGGCATTCCATGTAACATTTGTTTTCCCTTTCAAATTATTGAATATCGAGGCAGCAACATCAACTCTCTTACACTTCGAATACATAGATATCAACGAGTTCATAACTGACACATTAGAATCAAGTTTCCTCTCATCCAATAATCTGTGAACAAATCTCCCTCGTTCAAGATCGCCTAAATTAGAACAAGCGTGTAAAGCGCCCATCATAGTAACATTTGTAGGCTCCACCTTTTCATCCAACATCTTCAAAAAAGTTGCAAACGCTTCTTCAGATTCTCCATTCTGCGCAAGACCATCAATCATGGTGTTCCACGAAACAACATTCTTACTACTCATCCTCCGAAAAACCAATCTCCCAGTCTCTACCGATCCACACTTAAAGTACATATCCAAAAGCGCGGTTGAAACATTAACATAAGATTCAAATCCCGACCTAACAGCATAACCATGAATCGACCTTCCGATTCTCAAACCCTTAATATCCGCCACAGCCGGCAAAATACTAACCAACGTAATCGAATCAGGCTTTTGTCCAGCTTCCTGCATATCCAAAACCAACTTCAAAGCCTTCCTAGCAAACCCATTCTGCGCATACCCAGAAACAACCGTGTTCCAAGAAACCAAATCCTTCTGTGGCATTCTATCGAACATCTTATACGCATCATCAATCTGCCTACACTTTGCATACAAATTAACAACAGCAGTCATAGCAAACAAATTGGACTCATACCCATTAACAATCAACATTCCATGAATCTCCCTACCCTTTTTAAGATCCAAATTATCACCACACAATTGCAATAAATAAGTAAAATCATAAACAACTGGCTTAACCTCATCACATTGCATCCTCTTGTAAAACACCAAAGAATCACATAAAGTTAAGTTTTTTGCATACCCTTTAAGCATAGTATGATAAAGAACATCTAATTTATTCTCAACAGGGTTAAAGACACGAGATGCTTCATTGATGCTACCAAATTTACAGAACAAGCTTATAAGCTTTGTTTGGAATAAATGTTCATTGTAGAAACCGTTTTTGATTATTAAGGGAAGGATTTGGTGAAGCTCTTTCATGGAAGTGCAGAGTTCTAAGAGTATGGCTGATGGGTGTCTATAGACATGTGTTGGAATGAAGATTCTTTGGTATAAAGGGGTTGTTTTTGGTTTTGTTTTTGAGATTATGTTGTTGGAAAATGGTGGTGAAGTGTGTAATGATAAGAGGTGAGTGTTCATTCTTCAAATTTGTGTCAATATTCATTCATTCGGAAGAGACCAATTTGTTAAGATTCATGTTTTTTTTTTCTTTCAAACATCGTACTATATCTTCGTAAAAACAGAGGGATACAATATATATTCAAATAAACTACCAAATATTTGCAAGTAGCTTTCAAATATATCGTAAATATTTTGAAAAGGTTTTGTCGAATATTAATCATATTTATCTTTCATCTTTCTAACAAATTTATAATATCTTTGTATATAGGATTTCACTGATTAAATGGTAGGTATTAAGAAAATTGATTAATAGTATTTCTTTTTTTTTACAATTTGATTGTTTAAAAAGAATTTATTAATACTTGTATTATAATATCTATTATCTATTATATATATTTAAAATAGACTCCACTGACACCTCACATTTTCTTTCACATGCAAAATTTGCCACATCAGTTTTCTTCATATTTTCTTCCACATATGCAAATATTTACCACATCAGCTATAAAGCTAACGTGTACATCTTGATAGAGAGTTTCCTCACTTTTTAGCTTTTTCACAAATTCTATATCATCCACTATCTTATATTATCTCCTATTTCAATATTATTTTATAACGTCTACTCAAAATTTTGTAAATTAATTTTATTTTATTATTTCATAATGTCACATTATTATTTCATAACGTTTGTCCAACATCTTTTATATTAATTCTACATTATTTTAAAAATTTAATATGAAGTTTTATATCAATAATATATATATTCAATTTTATTGATCTAATTTATAAATATATTATTTTAAAAAATTAATATGAAGTTTTATGTCAATAATATATATATTCAATTTTATCAATCTAATTTATAAAAGAGAAGTAACCAACAATAATATATATTTAGTTTTATATCAATAATATATATTCAATTTTAACAATCTAATTTATTGAAGAGAAATATTTAATTTTATCAATCTAATTTATAGAAGAGAAGTACCCAAAAATAATATATATTTAGCTTTATATGAGTATTATTATTGTGTTCTCGAGAGAAAATTGTTTTGACGTATATGATTCTACTTCTTCAAACAATCTCTACGATTAGTGGCTTGTAATCCAATTATTTTCAAATAAGTAGATATAGTTACAAATTAAAGTACAATCAATATATAATTTTCTACATACAAAACTAAAATAGAGTAATCAACCATTATTATCTGTTTTAATTGATCTCATCTACGATATGAAAATATATTGACTAAAGAAAAAAAAGATTGTCCATATTATATTTTTCTAAAAATATTTTGAAAATAAATTTAGATTTGACAACACAATAAAAAAACATGACTAATTTGATTTTGTAGTAGATAATTACATATATTAATCTATTATCTATTATATATATTTAAAACAGACTCCACTGCCACCTCACATTTTCTTCCACATATGCAAATATTTACCACATTAGCTAAAAAGCTGATGTGTACATCTTGATAGATAGTTTCCTCACTTTTTAGCTTTTTCACAAATTCTATATATAATCCATTATCTTATACTATCTCCTATTTAAATATTATTTCATAACGTCTACTCAAAATTTTGTAAATTAATTTCATATTATTATTGCCACATCAGCTTTACTCACATTTTCTTCCACATATGCAAATATTTACCACATCAGCTAAAAAGCTGACGTGTACATCTTGATAGAGAGTTTCCTCACTTTTTAGCTTTTTCACATATTTTATATCATCCACTATCTTATACTATCTCCTATTTAAATATTATTTCATAACGTCTACTCAAAATTTTATAAATTAATTTCATATTATTATTTCATAATATCACATTATTATTTTATAACGTTTGTCCAACATCTTTTATATTAATTCTACATTATTTTAAAAATTTAATATGAAGTTTTATGTCAATAATATATATATATATATATATATATTCAATTTTATCAATCTAATTTATAAATATATTATTTTAAAAAATTAATATGAAGTTTTATGTCAATAATATATATATATATATATATATTCAATTTTATAAATCTAATTTATAAAAGAGAAGTAACCAACAATAATATATATTTAGCTTTATATCAATAATATATATTCAATTTTATCAATTTAATTTATTGAAGAGAAATATTTAATTTTATCAATCTAATTTATAGAAGAGAAGTACCCAACAATAATATATATTTAGCTTTATATGAGTATTATTATTGTGTTTTCGAGAGAAAATTATTTTGACGTATACTATTCTACTTCTTCAAACAATCTCTATTCAATTTTATCAATTTAATTTATTGAAGAGAAATATTTAATTTTATCAATCTAATTTATAGAAGAGAAGTACCCAACAATAATATATATTTAGCTTTATATGAGTATTATTATTGTGTTTTCGAGAGAAAATTGTTTTGACGTATATTATTCTACTTCTGCAAACAATCTCTACGATTAGTGGCTTGCAACCCAATTATTTTCAAATAAGTAGATATAGTTACAAATTAAAGTACAATCAATATATAATTTTCTACGTACAAAACTAAAATAGAGTAATCAACCATTATTATCTGTTTTAATTAATCTCATCTATGACATGAAAATATATTGACTAAAGAAAAAAAAGATTGTCCATATTATATTTTTCTAAAAATATTTTGAAAATAAATTTAGATTTGACAACACAATAAAAAAGCATGACTAATTTGATTTTGCAATAGATAATTACATATATTAATATTTATTAAAATACTTTTAATATTTTTAACACTAAATGAAATTTATGAATTTTGTTTGTAGGATGATAATCAGTATGGATTTTTAATACTAAATATATAAATTAATTACAATTACGTTCTATAAAATATTTTACATATTGTCAAATGAGTGTTTGTCAATTCATATATAATAACTACTCAAATAAACTCAGTTGAAAAAATATATACAAACAAAATAAATAAATCGTATTATTTTAAAATTTTATTCACAGTATTGCTAATATGTTAAAGTCTATATATATATATTATTTTTGAAATTTTAAAATCTTATTCACAGTACTATTAACATGATAACATTTATATATCCCGTGAAAAGCGTGGGTTATATTCTAGTTTAAAATAAATTGCATTGGCGGGATTTTGTTAAATGACACATGTAATCCTTTTAATTTTAATTTTGTTAAAGTATTTATCTCTCTTGTCCTCGTTCAACAAACTACATCAAACGTCCTTAAATTGTAATTCACCAAATAAACGTTGAAATTGTTTTTACAATTGCCTAAGTTAATTAAAATGAAATATATCATTTTTTTAAGATTAAAAATATTTAGTTCAAATTTAGCCAAATTTTAGTTATATTTAAATCGGAAGAAGTAACTATAGATATTTGTCAAATACTCAAACACATTTAATAATTTATGTAATCTTCCTCAACATAATTATGTGTTTCTAGTAACTTGAAGCTTCTCTCAATTGTACAAAAGCTAACTTGAAAAGCATGTCCATTTCTTCTATTGATCATCATCTAGGAATGATTTCAGACAGGGTTACTTCATTGACAATGACAGAGGTAGAAGCATTTGATGAAACCCCTCCTTCTTTTTTAGTCCTTCTAACACAAAAAGCAGAACATAGAGGGGTGCGAAGAGAAACTTTGTCACTTCCAAGCATGTGAACAACATTTGACATTGTAGGTCTATCAGCTGCTTTATCTTGTACACACAATAAGCCAATTTGTATACACTTCAAAACCATCAGGCACATGTGAATCTTGTATCGACGGATCCATCAATTCTAGACCTTTGTTTTCATTCCATAAGTCCCATGCCTATAATTTTTCATGCATTTCATTTTAGTTATAACTATAAGCAAGAGAAAAATATGAAATGGAAGCATAAATTAGGAAACTTACATATGTTAGAAGGCTTTGTCCATGCTCTTGAATATGGAATTTATCGTTCCTTTTTCCGCTGATGATCTCCAGCAAAATAATACCAAAGCTGAAAACATCGGATTTCGCTGAAAACATCGGATTTCACTGAAAACAAGCCTTCCAAAGCATATTCTGGAGCCATGTATCCACTGCGCAAAATCAATATATTGTCTCTTTTTCATATTCAATATGAACAAAATAACTAGGCAAAAATGGAAAAAATCTTAAAGAGAACATATTAGTACTTAGAAAACATTGATTAGAAAACATTGAGTATGAATACATATAAAGTAGATTAAAGCTTAACTGTGATACTATGTGGTTATGCATACTTATGTAAACCTTGTGAGGAAGTATGCATTCTTGTCAAATTGAAAGAATAGTTTATACTTACTAAGTTCCAACAACTCTAACTGTATTTGTTGGGCTTTGGCCTCCTCCAAATGTTCTCGCCAGTCCAAAGTCTGATATTTTTGGATTCATTTCACGATCTAATAGTATATTGCTAGTTTTCAAGTCTCTATGAATAACTAGGAGTCTAGAGTCCTCGTGAAGATATAAAAGTCCTTTAGCAATTCCGTTAATAATGTTGAATCTTCGTTTCCAATCCAACTGTGCAGTTTTTACCGTATCTAGAAGTAAAATTCAAAGCAATACAATTCTAATAAATATGACTAAAATTGAAAAATCATCCATCAGTACATTACAATATATGGTTAGACACCAAATTAAAAAAATTAAACTTTAAGGAGCTTATAGTTCGCTTGGCGATCCTTCCTATTTAATCGCCCTTGAGTGTGGTATTTAATTCATATGCAATGAAAGTCAGATAATTGGTGTTAAAATTTAGATGCAAAGGTATTTTGAAGGTTGGTATGCTAGTCTATAGCTAACCCTTAGTACGTGAAATTCCAAAGTTTCTTATGGGTCGGGTTTCTACTAAAGGGTTCTTGAGGCATTTCAGAATATGGTTGAGAAACTAGTTGTATGCATAGGCACTAGAGTGCCGAGTAATTGATTCAAGGTATGAGAAATCAAGAAACATCCTAACAAAATGGACTTATGCACCTGCTATATTCATTTTTGTTTGGGGAGTAATTTCTGCATAATTATGCAGAACTTAGGCTAATATATAGGTGCTATCAAGATTTGAAAACATATGTAGAAAAACAAAGTTAATGGTGAATCGTTTGGGAGAATCCCGAGTTCGAATCCTGTCTTGAAAATCATTGGTCAAATTTCACTTATCTGCTGTCTGTCGAACTTTAGATTACTAAAGCCATTTGTTTATCAAAAAACATATTTAAGGACAACATCATTCCCTTGTAAACATGTCAAAAATAAGGAATACACTTTCAATTTGGACCTCAGAAAAACAACAAAAATCAGCAACTGATTTGTGGAAAAAACCATCTTGAAGAAGATTAGAAGGGGGGACTGGACCGAACATTGAAGAGAGGAGAATGAGATTCCAAAAAGGCAAAGTGTTTTCGTTTGGGAATCAGTGGGTTAAGACCAAAAAACATATGTATATAAACAAAGGAGGAAACAACTCACATAATTATGACCTTAAATATTTATGTCTAACTTATATAGATGAAAAGTGGAAAACATACTAAGAATGGTGACAATCTGATCCCTGTAGGTCAACATGGAAGGTGAGGTTGCTAAACCAAGCCTAATAGGAAGCATAGGTGCATGATCTCTAAGTACCAAATTCAAATAAAGAAGGTTTTGGCTCCCAAAACTTTCTCCTGATGTAGTTTTCTGTTCAAACCAACCAATAAGTACACATATCAGATGTAAGAGAAGTGATAACGACACACTTTCTTCTATGCATAGAAAAGTGGGCATTAGAGAGTGTGTTGCTATTATTATTCCAATTGTAAATGAATCCTAAAGGGACTGTTTTACCCTATTTTTGTGAAAATGGTTGGAACTTAAATACTAACCATCCCTTCAAGTTTCTTTAGTTAAAATAGACTGAAGATGATGAATTTGATTTATTATTTTGTCATCCAATATTTATCAATAAGACCATTTAATTGGCTTAAATCAAGCTAAATATATCAAAAAAGGGTATTAAAAAGAGAACTGTGTTTTCTTCCATTCTAGGACCAGGAAAGGGTACAAAACTGTTACATTAATGATTTAAGACCTGTTAATATCAGTGTTTTTTATGATATCTAAAAGGACATGGTTGGTGCTAGCTACCTTAGTTGTAAGGGGAGACTGACTAAAAAGCAGTGTTATCAATGGCAGATTATAATGGCCAACCAAAACTCCGCCGTATAAACATGGCATTGTGGCCTATGGCGGAAACATAGCATGTAAAATAGGTGTTACTGCGACTGAGACAAAATCCACCATGCTATAATGCTATGGCGCCGCCATGACAGAAATTTGACAACACGGCTAAACAGACTATCATTTAGGATAGAATAGTACTATGCAACTTGAGAATCATTGATATCCACGCATCACTGTGAGGGGAGTGTTATTAATATACAATAAATAGCACTATTTAAGGATAAAATATTTCACTTTTTCCTTCTTTTGTGTGAATATATCACCAATTTCCTTCTTTTGTGTGAATATATCACCAATATAGCATGTAATTATTAGGACAAGATTTTGTTTCTCTATCTCCTGATAATCATTTATTAGGTACAGTCTAATAAGAGATTAATAATATCAATGCTTGTACTTTCAAATCATAAGAATAATATGCAGATTTTCTCCATTCTTCTCTTTCGTGCTACTCTCTCCAAACTTAAATATATATACTTTTTTGCTTATACGTAAGTCCAGAGTTGCATGTATTAAGACAATGACTAACAAGTTCAAAAAAAAAATAAGAGAAAAGTAATAAACTGCAAGATCACTGTTTCGGATTTATACCGCAAAACTGGATATCAAGGCTTGAATTAGGCAAGTATTCATAGATAAGAAGCTTTTCATTTTTCTCAATGCAGCAAGCCAATAATCTCACAAGGTTTCTATGCTGCAATTTGGCAATCAAAGTTACTTCATTCTTGAATTCCTCCGCACCTTGAACCGAATTTTTCGAAAGCCTTTTAACAGCAATTTCCCTTCCATCTGCTAAAACACCCTTGAACATGCGAAAAAATCAATAAATATTGTTACTTTTAATGAAATTATTTCGCTCTCTCTCATAGATAGTTAAGTGTGTTATTGACAAATCAGTAGTTAATGCTGCATTGAACTTTGAAAACGACAAATAAATAGAAAGAAAATTCTTCAACAAATGCGACAATTAAAAGAAAGAAAAAAGAGTACCTTGTAGACAGTTCCAAATCCACCTTCCCCCAATTTATAGTTATCAGAAAAATTATTAGTACTCTTTAGAATAGTATTCAGAGGTATCATAGGTAGGTCAGTTTTCAAGTTCTCCTCATTGTTATTCTCATCTTGAGGAAACATTGCGTGAAGGCTTTGCCTATTTTCTTTATCTGAAAAAAAAGTTGAATTATCAAACATTTAAAGCAAATTATTGATAGCCTAAGCTTAAAGAATGATTTTAAATTGCAGTCTGCATCCGCAGTATAAAGGATTTTGAATTCTCCGCAACAAAATCGCAATCGCGATTCCTGTTTGCAGACGCAGTACAAAAGATTTTGAAGTCTCTGCAACGAAATCACAATTTTGATCACATTGGCTAATTTTGTCGCATTATAAAGGTTTGTAGCTTAACGAAAATTGCAATTGTGGTAGCAGTATAAAGGATTTTGAAGTCCCTGCAACGAAATCACAATTTCGATCACATCGGCTACATTTTCTAGTATTTTTCCTCAATCCAAAGGTTTGTAGCGTAACTGCAATCGCAATTGCGGTCGCAGTATAAATGATTTTGAAGTCTATGCAACGAAATTGCAATCGCAATGCTACATTTTCCAGTAATTTTCCGCAATATAAAGGTATGTAGCGGAAGTGCAACTACAATTAAAAATCATAATTGAGTGTGAGAATTTACCTTGTTTCTGTTTCAAGCGCCTGAAGCAGTTTGTGGCTAAAGCCAATAGTGTTACTACTATTCCAGTACCAACAACGATCGTTAAAATAATTGATCTTGTTTTATCATCTGCTGTGGCTGCATTAACAAGACATGACAAGGTTGACTGTTTGTGAAAATTACTGATCAAAATGGAAACACTTGTTATAATGTGCCTGGTAAAACTAATTTGATATTTTTTTTAGTTAGTAAAGATACGAGAAATGCAAATATCCTAAACAAATTTATCAGGGGCTTTTTGGTCATAGAAATTTTGAAATTATGGGTGGCGGGATGAAGCCTAGTTCAAAGCAGGAAAGACATTAGAGTTCACTAAATATTAAGAAAGGGATTTATATTTGTCTTCCTCTAATAATACTAGCGGAAATCGAATCCAAGTCTAATGTCTTTTTAGCATTAGATCAAATCATTAGAGTTATAAGGTTGTCTTTGCTAAAGTAGCATAGATTTCTTGAAAATTATTTGTCATAATAGTTAGATTGAGATTCAAATCATGAATCGGAAGATGTATTTTTTAAATTATGAATAAAATTTTTGTATGAGTTATAGATTACAAATAAAGTTATGACATTTTAAAGTAAAAAGAAATGATGTAACAAATTAATACCCTAATAATTGAAATTACAAAAAAAAAGTAGTTGACTATACAAAGTTGATAAAAAAAAATGATTAACTACTCAGTTTAGATAATGGTTCATTAGAATCAAACATGATTTATCTTAATGAGTCTATTTAAGATGAGTTTTATGTCTAAAATATATATATATTAGAGATTTGTATCTATTGAGTTGAATTTTATATCAAATTTCATTGGATAAAAATTAAGTAGTTTTAAGTGACTCTGATAGAACAATTTTGTCATGATTATCAAATCGAGATTCAATTTATAATTCAAATAACCTATTTTTCAAATCATAAATTGAATCTTATTATAAATTATAAAATACATTATCCAAAAAAATATGTCATTTTTAAGAAGAAAAAAACGAGCAACATAACGAATCTACTGATTTCAAAATAATAAAAGATTCAAATCATAAATCAAAAAATAAAACAAAAAATTACCTTTTTGAGGTACAAACGCGCCATGATGCATACCATTCAAAAAGAATGGTTGAGTTTCATACATAATAACACAACTCGGCGAAAATATTCGCCAAACTCGCTTTTCCTCGCAACAATTCTCAACATCTTCTAGCATATTACTCAAACAAGTTCTACATTGCTCCTTAGTAATATCTCTACTACATTGCACCCAAGCATACCTTCTTTGAGTACCCTTAATATTAAACATACTTGTTCCAAACATTAAAGGTGTTTGTAATCCCATTTGTATTAAACCATTCATCAAAATCCTTGTATCACTATCAAATTCACCAACACTAGTAAAATTTTGTGTTGCATCAAACATAGAAATTCTTGGCGTAACAGCTAATTTTCTAAAGAAATTATTGTTTGAATATCTCAAAAGACAAAAGGGACACCAAAGAATAGCTGTTGCATTATTTGGACATTGTTGTTTTATCAATTTGCTTGCATTTTCAACACATGAATGGCAAATACTTGCGTTTATGTCGCCTTGCGTTTATGTCGCCGCGACAAAAGTATAGTCCATAAATCATGTTGTTTTGATCATAATTAATACCTGAAATTTTTGTACCAAAACCATTGCTTGTAGCTGAATCTGCTGATAGCAATGAAAGTAAATTGTTGAGGTTGGTTTGATGTGTTTTTGATGGAGGAGTTGAAGATTGGTCTAAACAAGCATATCTATAATCAAGTTGTGATGAATATGCAAAGGAGAAAATGCATATCAATTTTATGGTAAGTAACCATAGATTGAACATTCTTGTTGAGATGCTACCACCACCTTTTGTGTTCAAAAGTTTATATGAAGATTGTGACATTGAGACTTTGTTTATATTATATTATTTTTTACATAACTCACATTAATACAATAAAACAAAAAGTAAATAAAGTAGCAAGATAAAACTGTGATTTATTGCATTTTTTCGTGTTTGAAACAATCTTGTAAGCATAATGTTTATGAAAAAATATCAGTTTTGGTGGACCCCACAAATGATTTTCGGTTACTCCGATTGTGAGAATAAATTTACGATACAAGGTTCAAATTAATTTTAAGATACTTTTTTGTTTGTTTTTTACTTGGTCGTTATGTATAAATTAAAAGAAATATGTTTTATATATTTTATTTGTAGAAGAAAAAGAGAGTGAATAATAAATAAGATAGTTTTTATTATTTGGTGAGAGAAGTCGAAGGTTAATAGAAATTTTTTAATATTTTTACAATATAGTCTTATGAAAAAGTGTGACATTAATGGTTAAAAACTTCCACTAATATACAAAAGGCAAATATTTTAAATAAAGGTAAAAATATCATTTAAGTAACGAATAAATAATTTTTTATAAAAGCAATAAATACTAAAAAAATAAAATTCTTATAATTAGGACAATGACTATTATAATAGAAACAGTATTAATTAATTATTTCTCTTAATATTTACAAATTTTAAATCATTGCCACTTTCTTAAATCTTATTCAATTTTTTAAATTAATTAATTTCTAAAGCTACACAAGAAGAATACTATAAAAACAAAAGTAAACATTTTTATAATTTATTTTATTTATAATTTTGTTGGCCATTGAATACTATATGTTTCTGAATTGGTCGATAAGTAAAGGTTATGTAAATTTTTTAATTAGTGTTTTGAGTTTCATCTCGAAATTAATGAGGTGTGTAGCTAGATATTGTTTAGAAAAATATATATATTAATTTTTTTAATAATTAAAATATCAAGTTTGAATTTAGTTCAGAGAAATATATTGTTTACTCTCATTTTTTACCTCCCACCTTCAAAACACATAAAAGATTATTTTATCTATTTTTATTTTTAATTACTTATTATAAAAGAAATTTAAACTTTATATAAATGTGAAATTTTCAAAATACAATTTTTATAAAAATTTAAAAACAAATTGAAATTTTGAATGATTGCGAAATTTTTGAAATGCAATTTTTTTAAAAAATAAAATTAAAACTTTTGAAATTTTAGATGAATGTAAAACTTATTAAATACAACTTTACCAACAAATTTAAAAAATATTGAAACTTTAAATCAATATAAAATTTTTGAAATGTAATTTTTTTAAAATCACTAAAAAAATTCAAAATTTTCCATGAATGTCAAATTTTGAAAATGCAATTTTTCTTAACATTAAAAAAATTAAAACAATGTGAAACTTCCAAAACGGAAATTTTTCAAAAATTTAAAAAAAAAATTCAAATTTTTTTATAAATAAAAAACTTCCGAAATATAATTATTGAAAAAATTTTAAAAAAATATTGAAAATATTTTATGAATATGAAATTTCAAAAATACAATTTATCCATAATTTTTTAAAAAAGTTCATAATTTTGGGTGAACACTTAACTTTCAAAAATGTAATTTTTACATAATTCTTTTAAAAAATTGAAAATTTGAAATTGTCAAAATATTAGTAATTTTAAAAATATTTTGACTATCAAGTGGCGATGGTAAACTAGTTTTTTCAAGTACTTTGGGAGATATAAATGAGAGGCAGGTGGTAGATTTTCTCTCTTAGTCATATCAATCAAATAGCAATCATTATTTTCATCCTATAAATGTAGAGAATTTGACTCCCATATATTGACTTTCCTTCAGGTAATAGAGTTAATTTACTTTAGATTAAAATACACTTTTGATCTTTTAATTTACCAAATCCACAATTTGCATATAAAATCTTTTCTAAAAATTTGCATATCACTTTTTATAAAACCTTATTTGAATTTATAATTATATTAATTATTTCTTTTTAAATATATAATTTATATTTTTTAGTCAATAATAAATATTACCCATTCACCAAAAATATAATAAATACAACTCCCTATGTCCCAGTTATATAACCCAAAAAAGATTAAAATGAATTTCCTTATTAACTGTTTAAATAACATTTTGAATATTTTTACAATATATCTTATGAAAAAGTGTGACATTAATGGTTAAATATACCCATTAATATACAAAAGGAAAATATTTTAAATAAAGGTAAAAATACCATTTAAGTAATGAACAAATATTATTTTTTATAAAAGCAATAAATACTAAAAATATTAAATTTTTATAATTAGGACAATGAATAGTATAATCGAAACACCATTAACTAATTATTTCTCTTAAAAAGTAAAATTATAAAAATAATATCAATGATTTACAAATTTTAAATCATTACTACCTTCTTAAATATTATTCAAAATTTAAAATTAATTAATTTCTAAAGTTACACAAGAATAATTCTATAAAAACAAAAGAAAATGTTTCTATAATTTATTTTATTTATAATTTTGCTGACCACTGAATATTGTTTCTAAACTAGTCCATGAGTAAATGTTATGTTATGTAAATTTTTTAACGTGTGTTTTGAGTTGCATGTAGAAATTAATCGGGTGTGTAACTATATATTGAACTCGAGCTCATATATAGAAAAACATATTGATCAATTCGAATTTTATGTTGTTTGATAAATTGAATTTAATCAAAATCCCGTGGACATTAATCGACATTAGATACTAGAAAAGCATATGGATGAATTCGAACTTTTGTTTGATAAATTGAATTCAACCAAGATCTCGTGGATATCAATCGACATTAGACATAGTGATAGATCTTGTATAAAATATCGTGCAAGTCGGATAGCGATAAATATTAATTAAAATATTATAATTGAAATTCTTAAAAAGACATATAGTTTGTTTTTAGAGTTTCACACAATTTATACATAGTGCACAACTTGAAAAAGTTAGAAACACAATTCCCACAAGTTTTACGATTTTCACAAATCACACAATTTTCACAAGTTACATACTTCACATAAATCTTTAGAACTTAATGCAATTCAATCAAATAAAATATATCAATTTTATGATTTTCATTTTTGTAGAAAGCTTTCTTCTTGAAAAATATATCAAATTTCTTATGTTTAAACATCGCGTCACTCCTAAAAAAAACACATAATTAAAATAATTCACAATTAAAAAATAGAATTATACTATATTATATATCGAGAGAGAAGAGAATAGAAATAGACAATGGAGAGGAGAGAGGAGTAAGACGATATCAGTTTCTCAAAATCAGAAAAGTTTAAATCATTATATATATAAATTGATAATATATTGTAATTATATATACAAAAAATAAAAAATACAGTTAATTCGTGACCCTGCTCTCGTCTCATTAGACACTTAAAATTCATAGATATCTATCATTCATCTTATCACTTTTACATCTCGGCTTTGAAGCATATAAAGGACCATTTTATCTATTTTTATTCTCAACTCTTTATAGTCAGAAAATTGAAAAATTTAACAAAAATTTGAAACTTTGTATAAATATGAAATTTTAAAAATACAATTTTTGAAAATTTAAATAAAAAATTTAAACTTTGAATTAATGTAAAACTTCTTAAATATAATTTTTTTTTAAAGTTTAAAGAAAGTATCGATAACATTGGATTTGTGAGACATTTGAAATGCAATTTTTACGTAATTCTTTCAAAAAATTAAAAATTTGAAATTGTCAAAATATTCATGATTAAATTTTTTTTTGGCTTAATTGTAGTTTTGGTCCCCCTATTTTAACTGAATTGCGAAAGTAGTCCCTTCATTTTGTTTCTCTCCAGTTTTGTTCCGTCAAACAGAATTTTTTTTTACATTTATTTAAGTTACAGTATGCCTCAAGAACTCATTTGCAACAATTGTACTTGAAATCTATGATTATAAATGGTATAGAACACCTTTAAAAAAATGAAATTTCATCAAATTTTGGACTATAATTCTGTTTGGGGACCAAAACTGAAGAAAAACAAAATAGAAAGACTATTTTCACGATTCACTAAAATAAGAAAACTAAACTTGCAATTAAACATTTTTTTCTTTTACAAGTGGCGAAGTTTCTTTGTGTATTTTGAGAAGTGGAATGTATAAATAAGGGGTAAGTGGTAGATATCTCTCTTAATCATTCTATTTTAGATATCGTGATTAATATTGTATAAAATGTAGAGAATGTGGCTGTCATGTTGAGTTCATATTGACTTTCTACTCTCGCTTTTTTCTGGTGAGACAGCAGAGTTAATTTACTTTAGGTTAAAATACGGTTTTTATGCTTTCATTTTATCAAATCCGTAATTTTAGTCCCTGTATATTTTTTTAATAATTTTGATTCTCAAATTCATTTGAAAATTGTTACAATTAGTTTTCTTATTTGAAATGCAATTTAGTAATGTAACAATTATTTAAATGATGGGTACACGATGATATGAAAAAAATATGGTGATGCATAATTTATTTAACAATTTATTTTAATTAAGATTTCATTTTTTTTTCTTCAAAAAATTGTGAAAATGAAAAAAAAGTAATATAAAAAAATATGAATTTTTTAAAGAAGAAAAAGAAATTTTAAAAAATTATTATGATTGTGAAAAAGTTTCAGAAATTTTAAAGCTAAAAAAATATTTTAAAAAAATTATTTTAAAATTATTTATGATTGTGAAAATTTTCAGAAACTTTTATAATAAAATAAAAAGTAATTTTAAAATTTTATTAGTGGTATTATTAATTTCAAATCAAATTTAAATATTATATTTTCTAGATTATCATTGACACGTCACTTAAATTGTTTTATCACTAAATTGCAACTCATACTAAATACAGGATTAAATACCAAACAATTTTGAAAACTAGTGATCAAAAAATTACTGATTTGATAAAATAGGAGGGAAAAAAATGTATCTTAATCTTATTTCAAAAATTCTAGAAATTCTCGATTTGTCATTGACGACCATAAAAACGAATTGACATGCAAAAAAAAATTTACATTTTTGACATAACAATATTGATATGAAAACATTAATCCAACATCACACAAAGACACACTTCAAAACCATACTTTATAGATTTTCCACACCTTCATTCATCACACCCCATCAAACCAAAACCCTTCATAACCAACCAACTAACCATGAACCCAATGTTATACAATCAAATTTTGAACCAAGTGGTTTTGATTCAACGACTTTCGATGTTGCCTGCCAAATGTTTGATGAAATGTCTGACTTAACTGTTGAATCAGCAACCACTATAATTAGTGGTTTCTCGAAGCGGCATTGCCATGAAGACGCTATTTATCTCTTTTCAAGAATGTTTGCTTCAAAGATTCGACCGAATGAGTTCACATTTGGAACTGTGATTCACTCTTCCAATGTACTTGGAAATGTTGTTGTTGGTAAACAGCTTCATGCTTGTGCAATTAAAACTGGGTTTGGTGGTGATGTTTTCGTTGGTAGTGCATTAATTGATTTGTATGTAAAGTTGAGTACTATAGAAGAAGCAAATAAAGCTTTTGATGATACCCAGTTTCCCAATGTTGTGACTTATACGACATTGATTGGTGGGTATTTGAAGAGAGGGAAGTTTGATGATGCTTTGCAGGTTTTTAATGAGATGCCTGAGAGGAACGTTGTTTCGTGGAATGTGATGGTTGGTGGGTGTAGTCAAACGGGTCATAACGAAGAAGCTGTGAAGTTTTTTATTGAAATGCTTAGAGAAGGATTTATTCCAAATGAATCTACATTTCCTTGTGTAATTTGTGCAGCTGCTAATATAGCTTCCCTCGGAATTGGGAGAAGTTTTCATGCATGTGCAATCAAGATTTTGGGTAAGGTTAATAATGTTTTTGTTGGTAATTCTCTTATTAGCTTTTATGCGAAATGTGGTAGCATGGAAGATAGTCTCTTGATGTTCAACAAGCAATGTAAAAGGAATGTAGTGTCATGGAATGCTGTGATATGTGGTTTTGCACAAAATGGAAGAGGTGTTGAGGCAATAAGTGTGTTCGAAAGAATGTGTTCTGCAGGCGTCAAACCGAATAGGTTATCCCTTCTAGGACTACTTTGGGCTTGTAATCATGCTGGTCTTGTTGATGAGGGTTACATGTATTTCAATAAAGCCATGTTTGAGAGTCCGAATTTGTTAAAACCTGAGCATTATGCTTGCATGGTTGACTTGCTAGCTCGCTCTGGACGTTTTGTAGAAGCCGAGGGCTTCCTTCACCGTATGCCTTTCAAACCAGGAATCGGATTTTGGAAGGCGATACTTGGAGGCTGCCAAATCCACCATAACATGGAGTTAGGGGAGCTTGCGGCAAGAAATATTTTGGCTTTGGATCCTGACGATGTATCCTCATATGTAATGTTGTCAAATGCTTATTCTGCGGCAGGTAGGTGGTCAGATGTGTCAAGATTAAGGACAGAGATGAAGGAAAAAGGGATGCAGAGGATTCCAGGTGGTAGTTGGATTGAAGTCAGAGGCAAAGTTCATGCCTTTCTTACTGCAGACTGGAGTCATAATAAAAATGATGAAATTTATGTGCTTCTAAGAATTTTCTTTGAACATTTAAGAGAAAATGAGAATTCTGATTTGCTCAACAATTATTGTGATTTCAGTGCCATATAAGAAATGGGCATAGTTCTGTTTGATTTAGTGACATTCATGCCATTTTCAATTTTAAAAGTGTTGCATAATTTTTTGCTTTTATTACTTGAGTATTCTATTTGTTGGGGCAATTTAAGACTTTGTAAAACACAAATTCGTCTTTCACTTTGTAATACAGGTAGTTGAGATTACAAATATTTCAAAATAATCTTTAACTTTATCAAATTATACTCATATAAGTCCTTCTATCTAATGTGCATAATTAAAGTGTCAAATTGGTCTCTATATTTATTTATTTATTTGTAATTGGGTCTCTACATTTAACCACTTGATATTAATTTAGTCCCTTAAATTATTATCAAATTTGCAAGTGAAACGAAGTTTAAAAAACAATCATCGAGAGAAGCACTAATACGAGTACATTTCACAGAATTAGAATTAGAAACATATTTGAAATATGTATAATCTTATGAACCTATTTGAAAATGTCCTACAAACTTTAGAATCAATGAGGAATTTAATAGTCTACACTAGAAAAACTTTTTAGGAATTTATAACTAAATAAAGCTTAATGATTACCCCAAAGCTTAGTGATTACCCCAACAAAGGAAAAATAGATCTTTTAGCTTTTATTTATATTTATATTTAATTTGTTTTGGTACTTAATCCTAATAGTTAATTTGCGCGGCTGTGAATATATTATTTTGTAAAAATAAAATAAAAGGAGAATGACTTTTTTTTCATAAACTTTATTTTATTTTAATTATATATTTTTATACTTTAAATTTTGTTTGTTTGTAACATTGTTATTATAGTATAATTTGATGTAGCTAAATACCACTAGAAAGGGAGTTGAATAGGAATTTTGCTATTAAAAATAATTTTCAAGTGTTTTTAAAACGATCCTCTTACAGAGGATGGCAAGCCTGAGGATGGGTTTTTCAAACCTTCAGATTTGAGCTGAGCTAAAGAGTGAGAGAAAAATATGAGAATGACACACAATTTTTATACTGGTTCACCCAATGAAGGCTACGTCCAGTCCTCACACTCTTGTGAGATTTCACTAATGTTCAAATAGATCAACCTCTCATAGAGGATGATTACAAATTTTGTATTCTTAAGCTTCACCAAGCTTACAATCAGGTTTCAAATATTTCCAAGTGTATCTCACGTGAAAATTACAATGTGATATGAGAGTGATTGATTCTAAATACTTTCTCAAATGATTTACAAATATCTAATGTAGGATTGAAGAAAGTATGAAGAGAGGATGGATGTTGCTTCTTGAAAGCTTTAAGATCCTTGATCTTTTTAATGCAATGTTGTTGTATGTTTGTAATGAAGAGCTTGCTACCTTTTATAGAAGTCTTATGATGTTCATTTCATGTGCCAAGCTTTTTATGACCGTTAGAAAATCAATTCAAAAAGCCCAAGGTCTTTCCTTATAATTACGAAACTACCATCCAATTGTCCTTGGACAGATGCAGCCCATCCTCTAATACGAGGTTGCAGATTTTCTGGAAACTTGGGGCATGTGTTGTCCTTTTCTCTTTCCTTTCTTTAAGGCTTGTAAGACCATGTGATGTATTTTTCATTCTCCTTTCTTCAAGGCTTGTAAAAGCTTCACGTGAAGTCCTTTTCTCTTTCATTTCTTTAAGACATGTGAAGACTTTCATTTTTAGCTTATTTATTGTTGCCTTTTTGAAGATTGACTTTATATTGTTTTTAATTCAGACAAGAGTGATCTATAGATCTGCTTGTAGCCTTTGCACATGATATGATGGGTTGCTTTCAAAGGTGTTGGGATGCTTTTCAAGATATTGACCATAGACCCATCCTAGTGTAATCCTTCCTCGTACCTTTCTTTTGCCATCTTACTCCTTTTCTTCAAAAGCTTTATTTATCCATTCTTTAATACTGGTTTGCCTTTGTTTAATGAATAAAACAATTTATTTCAGCGAGGATGAGTATTATGCAAATTTGAAGATTCATCAACTCGCGAGGCCATCCTCAGCATTTTCCATTCTCCATATTTGAATCAAATTTTTCTTCTTTTTTCCTTAATGATTAATAACCTGTTTTCTTATATGAATAAAACCATTTGAGAAAGATTTTGTCTCGACAATCTCCCCCTTTTTGATGATGACAAAATTCTTTAGATTATGATTTTTGTTATATGTACGGAAGAAATAATTTAACTCCCCCTCAATCGTACAAGTGATAATTTTGAAAAAAATTCCCTCTTAACATTCAAGTAAAAACAATTTTTTGAAATTATGCAATATTGAGGTAAGTAGAACTTTCAATAATACTAAACATAAATGATTAAATAAGTTCCAGCAACTTACCAATATAACAAAAAGTTCAGAAGTTCCAACATAATATCAAAGAGTTAACAACAACATAAAACCAATATATGACTAAAAAGTCTAAAAGTTTCCCATAATCCCATAATCTGACTCCCCCTAAATTAAGTCATCACCAAAAAGTACGAAAAGTAAAGCGGAGTCATTCAGCGGAAGATGATTCTTCAGATGATGAAGAGTTTGGGACAAAGGATGACTAGGCCGGTAGCACATGAGGGCGATTATTAGCAGCAGCAGAAGAAACCAAATGTTTGGT
Source organism: Cicer judaicum (assembly GCA_037974835.1). NCBI lineage: Eukaryota > Viridiplantae > Streptophyta > Magnoliopsida > Fabales > Fabaceae > Cicer > Cicer judaicum. Next base: position 4,783,089 of record JBBPBS010001130.1, read on the forward strand.
AACCCATTCAAGAATGACGCCAAACTGAGAAATTGTGTTTTGGAAGTGAGAGAATTTAACCAACAATTTCTTTTGGTCTTTCTTAGTGGTCGTTAGTAGCTTCAATTGCTTGTTGTTCACATTTCCTACTGGGATTTGATCGATCACGTGCACTTTTGGTGTGCGAACTCCCAGCCTCATCCTTTGAAGAACTGTCAAATTGTGGAGCCAAAAGGGAATCAAAAGAGCTAAAATGCCCAGGAACCTCTGTTCTTTTAAATTTGGACCAGAATTAGATGGTGCAATATTTGGAGAAATAGGAGAAGAGTTTAGACTTACTTGAGTTGGTAATGAGGATGCTTCCGCAGACATGTTCCTAGGAGGGCTCTTTGAAGAAGGGTGATCATACGATATGTTTAGGTCAAAGAATAGGTCTTCACCATCCTCTGCATGTGGTAGAGGATTTTCTTCAAATGCATCCTCAACTGAAGGAGCAGCAGTATGTTTTGAGGGATTGTTACTGTGTTGTGGAGATTGAGGAAGACTTGAGCCAGCAGAGTCAAATGAGGGAGTGGGAGTGCGAGGATGAGATGGTGGAAAATCAAACTTATTTTTCTTTGAAGCTGTTTGTGATGCAGATGATGAGTTTCTTGGGTTTTTTTGAAGTAAGGGTTTGTTCAAGCAGATCAATTCATATTTGTTTGATATTTTTTGTAGAGAAGGAGTTATTAAACTGAACACATTGTTCATCATCAAGAGGTACTTTAAAAAACTTAAAAACTTTGGTCAAGATCATCCCGTAGGGAGCTGATCGACCCACAACAGCAACATTCAACATGTAGCTAAAAATTATATTACCCAAATAGAGGGGAGTTCCAGTCAATAAGTGATGGATAATCAGAATATCAAGTTCGTTTACCTTTTCAAAACTTCCAGCTCTAGGTACTATCGAGTGAACACAAATGTTGTGAAGAATCCGACAAAGAGGGGGAAGGTTTGAAGCCACGAGAGGCTTAGGAGGATTTATCAGAATGTTCTGAATGACAGAAGATCGAGTGATCGTATATTGTGCATACCATGTTTCAGCAAAGCAGTAAGCTCCAACATGCTGAAGGTCAAGGATTTGGCATAAGGTAGTGGGATTAACTTCCAAGTGAACTCCTTTGAGTAGGGTCCCGAGGAGGAGAGGCAGCAATGTGACTTATTCTTTCGCCAACAGACTCAGAGCTTGAATAATTTTGAGAATTTGTTTCAAGATCAAGAGACGAGATTTTTCGCTTGGTTGTATGTTTAATACGTGCCATCAGTCACAAGAGGATGGAAAAAATGTTTGGGAAGAGATGGTTTTCGAAAAACTGATAGAGCAGTATCACAATGAAGTCGTGGTGAAGAGAGAGAAAGAAAACTGATTAAATGGGAGAGAGAAAGAAATTAAAGAAGAGAGAAAGTAAAAAAAATTAAAAGTGAGAGAGAGAAAGGAAGAAAGAGAACCGTTGATGAGGCGTGATGATGATGACTAAGGTAGGTTGCGGGAATCATGATGAATTGCATTTAATGCAGTCTGCACAATAAATGTGAGATGGAAAATATGCAAGACATGCCACCCAGCGGACCAATGGGAAATAAGAGGCATGTGCATGCCAGGGAGTTTCACCAAAAAGTACATTGAGCCTTCTGTTGTTTTTCATATCCTCTGATTTTTAGACTTTATTTGAGGGATCCAATTTGATATTACCTTAAGATTATTTTGACTAAAATTAAAAAAATAAAAGTTAAAATAAAAATAAAGCAAAGAAAAACAAAATTAAAATATTTTAAATTACTTTAGAAAAATTTATGATGGAAAGTTCTTCTAAGATGTATTTGAATCGATCCTCCTAGAGAAGTTTGGTAAAAATATTAGCCAATTGATTTTCAGTATCAATGAAAATTAATTATATACCCCCCTTTTGAACATGATCTCTTATAAAATGGTGTATAATTTCAATATGCTTAGATCTTGAATGTTGAATGGGATTTTTAGAAAGATTAACAGCATCTATTATATATATTTAAAACAGACCCCCGAATGCCACCTCACCCCTTTGAATGCCACCTATACAAATATTTCCCACATCAGCCAAAAAGCTGATGTAGACCTCTCATCTTTTCTCCACTCTCAATCATACTCTCAATACCTAATCTCCTTTAATCCTACTCTATTTTTCCTCTTTCTTCCACAATTTCTTTCATACCTCCAAAATCTATTTGATAATATTATTTTATAATAAATTTATATATTATAAAATTATTTTACAATTATTTATAATTTATAAATTATTTTACAATTTGATAATAATTTATAATCTATATTATTATCAAATTATTTTATAAGTTATTTTATAATAAATTGATAAATTATTTTATAATATTATTAGTAACAATGGTAATAATTTATATTATTAATCATTAAATTCAATTAAAAAAGCGACTAATCACTCATAAATATCGACATAAATGCTCTTTATCTAATAATATTATTTTATAATAAATTTATAAATTATCAAATTATTTTACAATTATTTATAATATATTTATAATTTATAAATTATTTTATAATATTATTAGTCATTTACCAATAGTAATAATTTATATTATTAATCATTAAATTCAATAAATAAATAAAACCGCACTTCTAAATATCGACATAAATATGCTCTTTATTTCACCCTCTTTTTATGGACAATTATATTATTCCACTTATGGTGATTATGATGAGTAATGGTTTTATACGTTAAAAATTAAATTACTCATTAATATCAATCTATTTATAATTTCTTTCCGTCAATCTATTTTTTTAGTAATATTTTATAAAATAAAAATATATTTTTTATTTGACAGAAAATACATTTATTAAAAATAATTATAAA
>JBBPBS010001130.1:4786639-4814580 GCA_037974835.1 Cicer judaicum
AACTCTTGATAAAATATGTTCAATAATTTTTTTTTACAACAAATTCTCATGCCCACAATTAAATATCATACTAATAAAACAAATAAATTTAGACTACGCTATAATATAATTCAATATTAATATTTTTTATTTTATAAAAAATATTAAATAGTCAATCATATTTTTAAATTTTTACATCTTATTTTTGGGTTTGTATTTTACATTTTATTTCATCAAATAAATACAAGTACCATTATATGTTGAAAAATAAATTAACAATCACACTACAATGAGTCAAACAATTATCCTATATAATAAATTATCATACGAATTTTAAAAAATATTTTAAAAATTAAATTAAATGATTGTGATAAACATAATTTTCTATTATTTTAATTTTCCTAATCATATTCAATTATTACAAATCAATAAAATAATATTATAAGATAATTATATTTACAATACATAAAATATTACTTACAAAACTTATAAAATTAATTAATATCCGCGCAGCGCGTGGGCCACAATCTAGTTTGTATTATCACAGAAGATGAGAATTTTTGCGTCCCTTATAGAGTAATCCTCTAGTTGATTTTTTATCCACAATAATTGTGAGCAACATTGTGCAGCGGATACATATTCAGCCTCTGTAGTTGAAAGAGCAATGATACTTTGTTTTTTGCATAACCAACTTATTAGAGATTTACCGAGAAATTGGTAAGCTCTATTTGTGCTCTTCCTTTCAACTTTATCTCCTACATATAGTTGGCATCACAATAAGATGTGAGGTCAAGATTTGAACATTTCTTGTACCAAATTTCCAGATTGATTGTGCCAACAAGGTATCTAAAAATCCTTTTTACTGTAGTAAGATGAGATTCTTTAGGAGAGGATTGAAATCTTGCACAAAGACCGACTACAAAGACTATGTCTAGTCTGGCTGTTAAATACAACAAGGATCCGATCCTCCATCTATACTCATTTTCAGATATTGGAGTTCCTTCATCATCTTTGTGGAGTATGGAGGATGGGTGCATATGAGTTCACATACTCTTGGTTGAACTCATGTTGTTTTTGTTAAGTAAATCCTTGGTGTATTTTTTTTGAGATATAAAAATGTCATCCTCTTGTTGTTTAATTTGCAAACTAAGAAAGAATTTTAATATTTGATATTTGATCATTGTTGAGTAATGGTGTGAAATGACTTAGATCTTATCGTATTAAATTTATAGATAGATATAAACACTTTTTTATAATTTGAAAACTAGAGGTAGAGTGATACGATAATAGCAAAGATGTGATGAAAGTGTGAATGAAAGAAAGATGATTGCAAATGACTCTTTGAAATTTCTTTTCTGACATATTACTCAAGTATGTACCTTAAAATGTGCATAGTTTCCACATTGTTTATCTTTGAGTCCAATAAAATGACTCAAAATAAAACACAACATGTATTGAGTCAAAAAAAAAAAATATATGTCTAATATTTGTGGACAATTTATAGCTAGAAAACTTCAGAGAGGTTTGAGCATACCAATCGAGAGACAAATTTTCCATGAAATGGATAATGTATGAATGGGCTCATGAAAATGAGTCCATATTTGCAAATAGTCACTAAAATATTTGAGACGATATAACATTAATATAGGAAATTTTTTGTTACCAACTAATCTAAGAGATATGTATAATTAGAATTAGAGAAGTAGTCTTCCTGAAAGTGAAAAAGAAGAAATGGAGGAGCCGAAAGTTGATGTGAGGGGAGGATAATAAAACTATTTTCATGAGTAACTTTTGTTTGTGGGTTTTCAATAGAAAATGTGAAATGAATTGTAGAAGTTTGTTTGTAAAGGGACACATATGAATATAGGTGATGCGACATAAATGTAATGATGTGGCACAGTAAATGTACTAAGTGTCAATCAATAAAGTTTGAAGTTTGTTTTAATATATTATAAATAGATAGATTGTCCAATTTCCCAAATTTTTTAATAGTGCAATAGTTATGTACCGATGGTGGAAAGTAATTTTACATCATCTTGTCATGTATACATATATTACAACCTCATTTTTAGAAAAACTAACCGTTACTCAATTTTAATTGAACGTAGTTTTAAAATTAGTTTACACCGACCGATTGTGTATGTGCTTTATTCTCTTTTTTTAAAGTAAACTAAAGAACATCTATTTTAGTCATTTCTCAATTATTTTAGGGGTTAAGCCTAATTGTGTATGTGCTTTATTCTCTTTTTTAAAAGTAAACTAAAAACATCTGTTTTAGTCATTTCTCAATTATTTTAGGGGTTAGGCAAATTCTTAAAATCCTTCCAATATTGTTATAATACTCTAAAAATTAAAAATATATCAATCATAAACACTCTCTTATCATTCTTTATAAAATCACCCACTCAAGTAACATAACCCATAACAAATACCGAAGATATATTTTTCAAGATTTAATCATTTTTACACACCAAAAACTTATGCAATCTTCCAAATCATTATGTTCTATGTTTTGAGTAATTTGCAACTATACTACAAAATTTCTGAATCCTACAAAAGCTAAGATGAAAAACATGTCAAGTTACATTGTTTATCTAGGCCTCACTTGAGACAAGGTTACTTCATTGACAGAGATAGAAGTGTTTGATGAAGAACCTTGATCAACAACAGCCCTTCCAACAGAAAATGCAGGGCGTGTTGGGTTGGGAAGAGTCACTTTGTCACTTGCAAGCATGTGGACAACACTTGACATTGTAGGTCTATCTGCTGCATCTTCTTGGACACACAATAGTCCAATATGTATACACTTTATATATTCACTAGGTACACTTGACTTTTCTATCAATGGATCCATCAATTCCAAACTTTTTCTTTCACACCAAAGGTTCCATGCCTATAATTATTCATGCATTGTATTTTAGTTATAATTATATATGTTTTTATATAGAAAATATTCATAATTTATGAAACTTACATATATAGGAAGGCTTTTGCCATGCTCTGAGAGATAGAATTTATTGTTTTTTCTTCCGGTGATGATCTCTAGCAGTAGAACACCAAAGCTGAAAACATCTGATTTCACTGAAAATAATCCTTCCATTGCATATTCTGGAGCCATATATCCACTGCATAGAATCAAAGTTTTAGTAAAATTCAACGAACTCAAATTGAAATTTTATGTCACTTATAGATGATTTCATTTGATAAAACTTACATTTCTTATATTCATATGAACTAGGTTATAAAAAATTTCTTATATTCATATGAACTAGGTTATAAAAATTTGATGGTATGTGGTTATGCATACTATTGTAATTCATGTGAGGAAGTCTGTATCCTTGTAATAGTGAAAAAAAAGAAAGAAAGAAAACTTGTTTATACTTACTAAGTTCCTACAACTCTAATTGTATTTGCTTCATCTTGATCTCCTCCAAATGTTCTTGCAAGTCCAAAATCTGATATTTTTGGATTCATTTCATGATCTAAGAGTATATTGCTAGCCTTTAGGTCTCTGTGAATAACTCTAAGCCTAGAGTCCTCGTGAAGATATAGAAGTCCTTTAGCAATCCCATTAATAATGTTTAATCTTTGTTTCCAATCTAGTTGTGCACCCTTCACCATATCTGGTGGAAAATGTATAAAGCAATGCAACTCTTTGAAATATGACTGAAATTAAAGCTGTATCCATAAATATACTATTCTACATGTTCAGACATCAAATTCAAAAAATTAACTGTGTTGCTTATAATTTGTTTGAAGATGTTAAAGAGTTCAACGTTAGATGAAATATTCTAAAAATGAGTTTATAAGTGGTGGAGAGTCCTCATATTACAGAGTGGTTTTATAGGGTCGAGTTAGGTCCAATCCAAATTCAATTATAATATCATAGTCTATATAATATCCATCGGACCATCTGCAATCTGGTCAGTACTATTTGGTCACTCTCCGGATTTTCAATCTTGGATGTGAATGTATGTGTTAAAAAGTCCTACATGGATGAGACAGGATATGAAAATGTGTTTCTAAGTGGTGTGGAGTCTTAACCATACAAACCGATTTTGTAGGGTCGAGTTAGACTCAATCCAAATTTTAAGAGAAGAAAATATAACACATCTTCTAGCTAGCATCTTATTTGTGTTGTTATATTCAAACTCTTTGAAGGATTTGAAATCTATATGTAATAAGATACTCAATCAGTTCGAAAAATGAAGAGAAAAGTAATAAACAGAAGATTCATTGTTTGGGAGTCATACCAAATAGGTGGAAATCAAGGCTTGAATTAGGCAAATATTCATATATAAGAAGCTTTTCATTTTGTTCAATGCAGCAAGCCAATAGTCTCACAAGGTTTCTATGCTGCAATTTGGCAATCAATATTATTTCATTTTTCAATTCCTCCACACCTTGAGCTGAAGTTTTTGCAAGCCTTTTAACAGCAATTTCCCTTCCATCTGCTAAAACACCCTAAAACATTTTCAAATTTATGAGTAAGAAAGTTGTAAGTGAAGAAATGAAAGAAATATATACCAAGTTTTATGTATGTGATTCTAATACTTTACCTTGTAGACAGTGCCAAATCCACCTTTCCCTAATTTATATTCATCAGAAAAATTACTAGTACTTTTTAGAATCCTACTCAGAGGCATCATAGGTAAGTCAGCATTTCCTGTGTCCTCAATGTCAGGCTGATCTTGAGAAAAAATTGGACTAAGGACTTGCATGGCCTTTCTCTCTAAAAAGATGGAAGTATCAGATATATACAGGAAAATAAATTAATTGCTAGGGTGGCGATGTGTCACATGTAGTCTGCGGTGAACCAATGCTTGAAAATCACTAATAATTTTGATGACGATTGACGTCGTCACCTTTAAGTAGAAGTTCAAGATCCTCAATATTCTTACTAAGATAGTGACTTGATTCGTGATGATTAAAAAAAAGCTAAAATATATATAATTTGAGTTGTGAGACAACATTGTTTAAAGCTTACCTTTTCTATGTTTTAAGCACCAGAAATAGTATGCACTGAAAGCCAATAGAGCTGCTACTATTGTTCCAATTACAGCAATGATTATTATAGTTGATGAGCTTGTGCCATCTTTTTCTTTGGCTGCAATAACAAGACAGGACAATGTGCTGCATTTGTGAAAAATATTGAATGAAGTTGAAACACTTGTTATTTTAGGCCTTATATTGATAATTTGTTAGAGTTTGCCATTGTTTTCTCTTTAACTTGAAATTAGAAATGCAAACGAATATGTAAATTAAAACATTGTAAAAATCTCATGAATAACAATTAATATACTAACATTTGCCGAGGGAAATCAAACATAACGAAATAATGTCAAACCTTGTTGAGGCGCAGGCGCATTAGACTGCGAATCATTCAAAAAGAATGGTTGAGTTTCATACATAACAATACAACTCGGAGAAAATATTCGCCAAACTTTCTTCTCCATACAACAATTTTGAACATCATCAAGCATATTACTCAAACAAGTTCTACATTCCTCACTAGTAATATCTCTACTACATTGAACCCAACCATACCTTCTTTGAGTACCGTTTATGTTAAACATATGTGTTCCAAACATTAAATCTGTCTGTGATCCCATTTGTATCAAACCATTCATCAAAACCTTAGCATCACTATCAAATTCACCAACACTAGTAAAATTCTGTTTTGCATCAAACATAGGAATCCTTGGTCTTATAGTAAGATTACCAAAGAAATTTTGATTAGAGTATCTCAAAAGACAAAAAGGGTACCACAAAATTGCTGTCTTATTGTTTGGACAGTGCTGTTTGAGCAATCTGCTAGAGTTTTGAACACATGAATGACAAAGGCTTGTGTTAACATCTCCGCGACAAAGATAGAGTCCATAACTCATGTTGTTTTGATCACTACCTGAAGTTCTATTTCCAAAACCATTGCTTGTAGCTGAATCTGATGATAATGAAGAGATTAAATTGTTGAGGTTGCTTTGGTATGTTATAGAAGGAGCAACAGAAGATTGGTCTAAACAAGCATATCTATAATCAAGTAGTGCTTGTGAATTGCTACTGTTTTGGCTTCTAGTAAAATAGAAAAGATATATGAATTTGATGCTAAATAACCATAGATGAAGCATTTTTCTGATCATTATAGTTTATTTTATGAAGCTAGTGCTTTATAAGCCTTGATTTCATAATAATATACGAATAAATAAATGTGTACCACTAACACTTCAATAGAAGATGTGTCTGATGATGTATGATACGTGTCAATGTCAAAATCCAACATCTACATTACACAATAGTTATTATTAATCATTTTCATTTTCTTAAATTATTACATGTGTTTAAATATTAGTATTTGTGTTATATTTGATGTCTGATTCAATGTTTGATGGACAATTAGTATAGAAATATTTGACATAGACCTAACATGCACTTTATTATGTTGAAAGATTCATAAAATGGTAGAATTGTATCGTAAAATTTCTGACCACGAATAGTAAATTTAAACCCACTGAACATTAGAAAATTGAAGAATGTTGCTAAACTTTGACATAATCAAAAAAATATTGGTAAACTTCGCATAACCTTGCAAGCAATAATTTATTTAACACTTTTGATATAGAAAAGTCAATAAGACATGGCGGTTTGATAAGGACACATACAAAGTGTCCAAATTATTGAATTTGTTTTTATAAAAAAATAATTATTGAACATGTTGAAGTATTATAAATATTTTGTCAACATCTAAGAATTAAGCCTATAGAAAAGAAGACTAAAATTTTTAGAAAAAAAAAATAAAAGGGTAAAATTTGAAAGAAAAAAAAAAAGCAAAGGAAGAGTAAAACATTTTGGAGTCTCCATTCAATTAATTAAATGATTTAATATACTAGACAGGACAATATATTAGATCACTTGTTCAATATTTCAACTATTTAAGAAAAATAAGGTTTATATATGTTTTTTTGTATAGATAAAAAAAAAAATCAATGAAATATATTTGTTATAATAATGACTCAATAAGTTAAAGAACTATTCAAGTATCAAATAGGTTTGTAGTTAATAGGTATTACAATAGCTTTATTTATGTTGAGAATTCATTAGGGCTAAGTCCTTGTTAGAGTTCAAACACATGACCTTTTGTTTAAGAGCGAACACGTGACATTTTATTTAAGGTATTTGAGTCTCTTATCATTTATATTATTTTGTATGTTAGTTTTAATCATTGGATTAGTTAGTTTTTATAAATTTCTCCTTAAAAAATAGAATGATGAAAATTATTTGGAATGTCTGTTAGTTTGGAATGGCAATTCAATCTATTAACTTATCATTTATTCATCTATATAATTCATACATGTTAAAACAATATTGAGATCTGCAATAAGAATTAACCAACAAAACAGAAAATTAACAATTACTAAAACATAAATTAAAACAGAGAATATAATTCATTTCAACAGAAAACGGAGAACATTTTTTACTAAAACTGAAAACAAAGAAAACGGAGAACGTTGTTGAAAACGTAGAAAACTGAGAACGTTATCCTTTATGCAGTTTTGAAAACCAGTTTTCAAAGTAAAAGTAAAACCAAAATAAAGAAATATAAGGGAAGAATAACACCAAGATTTACGTGTTCAGCCTCAATTAATGAGACATGCGTCACAGACAACCAAAGAAGACAATTCACTATTGAGATTTGAATTTACAAGATTGAGGCCACTTCAAGATTGTTCTCTTCCTAGTATCTATCACTGTTGAGACTCAGCAATACTAGTCTTTTCTTCACAATTTATGTTTTCGTCTCCCTTAATCTCTCTTATTTGAATTTCTATGAATCTAATTGCATATGCCTCTCTCTTTCATGCGTTTACAATTATAGTATTGAAAGACACATTTACTCAACTAACTATAACTACATTTCATAACTAAATTCAGTTATAACAATAACCAACTCAAACTTGGTACTAATTTGAGGCATATTTCCATAATTCTCCACATTGACTCAATATCAGAATAATTCAATCATTGTCCTTGATGTCATTGCCTCAGATTTACTCTTTGTCGAAGCCAACTATGTCCAAGCAATGCTTGAACTTAGTTTGTGAAAGTGATTTGGTGAAGGCATCAACAAAATTCTCCTTAATTGCAATTATTTTGTACTTGACCTTGCTTTGAACCTTATCTTCACTTGTCCTTGAATGCTTTCCCTTCTCTTGTACACCTATTTTGATCCAATTACCCTTTGACTCTTAGGAATGTCAACCAAAGTCCAGATTTGGTTCTTTTCTAATGACTCCATCTCTTCATTCATCGTTGACCTTATCTTCACTTGTCCTTGAATGTCTTTCTTTCTCTTTTACACCCATTTTGATCCAATTACCATTTGACTCTTAGGAATGTCAACCAAAGTCCAGGTTTGGTTCTTTTCTAATGACTGAATCCCTCCATTCATCATTGTCATTCAAGCTTCTTTGTCTTCACTGTTAATGGCTTCCTTGTAGTTGTTTGGTTCATCTCCTTGAAGATCTTCAGCAACACTTAAAGCATAACAAATTAAATTTGCTTGACCATATCTGAGTGAAGGCTTGATAACCCTTTTTTCTCTATCCCTTATCAAGTTGTAGTTTACCAAATCTGGTTTTGTTGCTGCATTGTCATCAAGTGATGTATCGGGTATGTCTTCATGATTAATCTCTTGATCTTTAGGCGACTCCACTTTAATCTAAACACTCTCAGTATTGATGTTTGAAGCAGTATTGATGTTTGAAGAACTGTCTTGCTGACGTTCTTCATTTCTGCAGCATTGAAATGAAGAATATTCTTCGTTTCTGCATAAATGAGACGGAGAGTGTTCTTTATCAATCATGAGCATTCTTGTTTCATCAAACACTACATATCTTGATATGATGCACTTATGCACACCTTGGTCAATTCTCCACAACTTGTAACCTTTTATTCCTTTAGGATATCCAATGAAAACACATATGATTGCTCAAGGATCCAATTTATCTTGCCTTGTGTGAAAAAAATGCTAAGCAGCCAAATACTTTTAGATTTGAGTAGTCACCTGACTTGCCATTCCACATCTCAATTGGTGTCTTAAATCCAATAGCTGATGAAGGATATCTATTGATCAAATACATTGTTGTTGTTGCAGCTTCTCCCCAGTAGGTTTTAGGCAGCCCAACAATGCCATTTTGTTGAGGGGTGTGTGCAACTGTTCTATGTCTTTGAATACCTAAGTTCCTGCAATAAGTATTAAACTACTCTAAAGATACTCCAATCCATTGTCTGTTCTTAAACATTTCAGCTTAGATTCCTTTTGAGTTCCAATTTGCATGTGTCATTCTTTAAATTTCATAAAAGTGTCACTTTTATTTTTTAATGACATAGGTTCATACTTTCTTAGAATAATCATCAATGATAGTTAAGAAATAAGAACAACCAGCATGAGTCTTTGTCCTTGAAGAACCCCACAAATGAGAATTAACATATTCAAAAGGTCTAGAGGTGTTGTGTTGGCCAACACCAAAGCTGGTCCTCTTAGACTTTCCTAGAATACAATGATCACAAAAAATCAAATTTTCAATTTTATCACCATTAAGCAATTTTTTTTTTTTTTTTGATAACTCAATTAAGCATTTTTCACTTACATGTCCTAATCTCATATGCCATATTCTAGTAGATGAATGCAAACTAGAGCTAGCAACTAAAGCTTGTGGAATTATGGTAGAACCATCTAAAATGTACAAGTCATTTCTTTTAATGTCTTTAACAATGATATCATCTTTATTAATAATAGTCATATATCATTCTTTATGTCTGTGGAATATCCTAAAATGTCAAACATGCCAACATAAATTAAATTTCTTTTTAATTCAAGTATGTAACTTACATCCTTTAGCAGTACCTCCTTGACATTGAAAATTATGGATTTGATTGTTCCTTTGCCTTGAACTTTACATGATTTATTGTTGCCAAGCAAAACGACTCCACCATCACGAAAATCTATTATGTCAAAATAATTATTTCTTGGACACATGTGGAAAGTACATCCTAAGTCTAATACCCAATTTTTTTCACCTTCACAATTTAAAATCATCATTGCCTCTGCAGATTCATAATTAGCATTAAGAAGTGCAACATTTCCAAAATCTTGAGTTTCTTGATTAATTTCTTTTAGGGCAATCTTTCTTGAAATATCCCTTCTTGTGACAGTGGAATCATTTATACTTTTTTCAGATTTGGTTCTTGAATTGGACATATGATTATTTCTATTTGATCATTTATTGTTAGTTCTTCCTTTGGTCACATTCAGACTTTCAACATGATTATCATTCTTGATCTCATGTCTTTTCTAGCTTTCTTTTATTCGAATGGAGGCATGCACTTCTTCAAAAGTAATTGTTTGTTCTCTTTGAAACATGATAGCATCCTTGAAGTGTTCGTATTAACTAGGCATGACATTAAGCATGATTAGAGCTTTGTCTTCATCATCTAACTTGACTTCTAAATTTTCTAAATCATCAAGAATCTTATTAAAATCAACAATTTGTACTATAACATGTTTTTTCCATACATTTTAAAAGAAAATAATTGTTGTTTCATAAAGAGCCTATTTGAAACTGATTTAGTCATGTAGAAATATTCAAGTTTAAGCCATAAGACTGTTGTTGTTGGTTTCTCTTGCAACTTCCCTTAAGGCTTTGTCTCCAAGACATAAGATGAAAGTATTATTTTCTATTTCAATCAGTTCTTCCTTTTCATGAGTAGACATTGTTGTTGGAAGAGTTGATTCACCCTTCAACAAATTCACCAAACTTTGTTGTACCAGAACATCATGCATCTTTGTCTTCCACAAACCAAAGAGTTTGTGGTTCCAGCTAACGTTTGCTCTCATCTCACAGACGGCGCCAATTGTTAAAACAATATTGGAATATGCAGTAAGAATTAACCAACAAAACAAAAAACTAACAATTGCTAAAATAGAAGTTAAAATGGATAATGTTATTCATTTCACCCGAAAACGGAGAACGTTCTTGACTAGAACTGAAAACACAGATAATGGAGAACGTTGCTGGAAACGCAGAAAACGGAGAACGTTCTCCTCTCTGGAATTTTGAAAACTAGTTTCCAAAATCAAAGTAAAATCAAAATAAAGAAAAAATAACATCAAAATTTACGTGTTGAGCCTCAATTAATGAGATACTAGAATATAACCCGCGCGTTGCACGGGATATATAAATTTTAACATATTAGTAGTATTGTGAATAAAAATTTAAAATTTCAAAATAATATAATATGTATAGACTTTAACATATTAGCAGTATTGTAAATAAAATTTAAATTTTTTAAAAACAATACAATTTATTCATTTCTTTGTAGAGTATTTTTTCAATTGAGTTTATTTGAGTAGTTATTATATATGAGTTGAGAAACACACGTTTGAGAATATGTAAAATATTTTGTATAATGTAATTGCAATTAATTAATATATTTAGTATTAAAAATCTCCAGTGATTATCATCCTACAAACAAAATTCATAAATTATATTTAGTGTTAAAAATATTAAAAGTATTTTAATAAATATTAATATATGTAATTATTTATCGCAAAATCAAATTAGTCATGCTCTTTTATTGTGCTGTCAAATCAAAATTTATTTTCAAAATATTTTTAGAAAAATATAATATGGACAATCTTCTTTAACTTTTGAGTAGTCAATATATTTTTATGTCGTTGATGAGATCAATTAAAACAGATAAGAATGTTTGATTATATATTGTATAAAATTATATATTAATTTTTTATGAAGAAAATTATATATTAATTGTACTTTAATTTGTAACTTATGACACATTAATAGTTATACATAATATTAAATGCTAAATAATAATAATAATAATAATAATAATATATAATAAGAATTTTTCAACTATATTTACTTCTTTGAAAATAATTGGGTTGAAAGGCACTAATCATAGAGATTGTTTGAAGAAGTAGAATAATATATGTCAAAATAATTTTCTCTCGAAAATACAATAATAACACTCATATAAAGTTAAAACAGATAAGAATGGTTGATTATATATTGTATAAAATTATATATTAATTTTTTATGAAGAAAATTATATATTAATTGTACTTTAATTTGTAACTCATGACACATTAATAGTTATACATAATATTAAATGCTAAATAATAATAATAATAATAATATATAATAAAAAAATTTCAACTATATTTATTTCCTTGAAAATAATTGGGTTGAAAGCCACTAATCATAGAGATTGTTTGAAGAAGTAGAATAATATATGTCAATATAATTTTCTCTCAAAAATACAATAATAACACTCATATAAAGTTAAATATATATTATTGTTGGGTACTTTTCTTCAGCAAATTAGATTGATAAAATTGAAGATATATTATTGATATAAAGCTAAATATATATTATTGTTGGGTACTTCTCTTTTATAAATTAGATTGATAAAATTGAATATATATTATTGATATAACTACTATATTATAATCATTTGACAAATGAGACATAAAACTTCATATTAATTTTTTAAAATAATATAGAATTAATGTGAAAGATGTTGGACAAACGTTGATATTAATATATGTAATTATTTATCGCAAAATCAAATTAGTCATGCTCTTTTATTGTGCTGTCAAATCTAAATTTATTTTTAAAATATTTTTAGAAAAATATAATATGGACAATATTCTTTGTCTTTTGAGTAGTCAATATATTTTCATGTCGTAGATGAGATCAATTAAAACAGATAAGAATGGTTGATTATATATTGTATAAAATTATATATTAATTTTTTATGAAGAAAATTATATATTAATTGTACTTTAATTTGTAACTCATGACACATTAATAGTTATACATAATATTAAATGCTAAATAATAATAATAATAATATATAATAAAAAAATTTCAACTATATTTACTTCCTTGAAAATAATTGGGTTGAAAGCCACTAATCATAGAGATTGTTTGAAGAAGTAGAATAATATATGTCAAAATAATTTTCTCTCAAAAATACAATAATAGCACTCATATAAATTTAAATATATATTATTGTTGGGTACTTCTCTTCAGCAAATTAGATTGATAAAATTGAAGATATATTATTGATATAAAGCTAAATATATATTATTGTTGGGTACTTCTCTTTTATAAATTAGATTGATAAAATTGAATATATATTATTGATATAACTACTATATTATAATCATTTGACAAATGAGACATAAAACTTCATATTAATTTTTTAAAATAATATAGAATTAATATGAAAGATGTTGGACAAACGTTAATATTAATATATGTAATTATTTATCGCAAAATCAAATTAGTCATACTCTTTTATTGTGCTGTCAAATCTAAATTTATTTTTAAAATATTTTTAGAAAAATATAATATGGACAATCTTCTTTGTCTTTTGAGTAGTCAATATATTTTCATGTCGTAGATGAGATCAATTAAAACAGATAAGAATGGTTGATTATATATTGTATAAAATTATATATTAATTTTTTATGAAGAAAATTATATATTAATTGTACTTTAATTTGTAACTCATGACACATTAATAGTTATACATAATATTAAATGCTAAATAATAATAATAATATATAATAAGAATTTTTCAACTATATTTACTTCTTTGAAAATAATTGGGTTGAAAGCCACTAATCATAGAGATTGTTTGAAGAAGTAGAATAATATATGTCAAAATAATTTTCTTTCAAAAATACAATAATAACACTCATATAAAATTAAATATATATTATTGTTGGGTACTTCTCTTCAGCAAATTAGATTGATAAAATTGAAGATATATTATTGATATAAAGCTAAATATATATTATTGTTGGGTACTTCTCTTTTATAAATTAGATTGATAAAATTGAATATATATTATTGATATAACTACTATATTATAATCATTTGACAAATGAGACATAAAACTTCATATTAATTTTTTAAAATAATATAGAATTAACGTGAAAGATGTTGGACAAACGTTAATATTAATATATGTAATTATTTATCGCAAAATCAAATTAGTCATACTCTTTTATTGTGCTGTCAAATCTAAATTTATTTTTAAAATATTTTTAGAAAAATATAATATGGACAATCTTCTTTGTCTTTTGAGTAGTCAATATATTTTCATGTCGTAGATGAGATCAATTAAAACAGATAAGAATGGTTGATTATATATTGTATAAAATTATATATTAATTTTTTATAAAGAAAATTATATATTAATTGTACTTTAATTTGTAACTCATGACACATTAATAGTTATACATAATATTAAATGCTAAATAATAATAATAATAATATATAATAAGAATTTTTCAACTATATTTACTTCTTTGAAAATAATTGGGTTGAAAGCCACTAATCATAGAGATTGTTTGAAGAAGTAGAATAATATATGTCAAAATAATTTTCTCTCAAAAATACAATAATAACACTCATATAAAGTTAAATATATATTATTGTTGGGTACTTCTCTTCAGCAAATTAGATTGATAAAATTGAAGATATATTATTGATATAAAGCTAGATATATATTATTGTTGGGTACTTCTCTTTTATAAATTAGATTGATAAAATTGAATATATATTATTGATATAACTACTATATTATAATCATTTGACAAATGAGACATAAAACTTCATATTAATTTTTTAAAATAATATAGAATTAATGTGAAAGATGTTGGACAAACGTTATGAAATAATAATGTGACATTATGAAATAATAATATGGAATTAATTTAGAAATATTTGAGTAGACGTTATGAAATAATATTTAAATAGGAGATAGTATAAGATGTTGGATAAGTATAGAATTTGTGAAAAAGCTAAAATTTGTGAAAAAGCTATGAAGATATACACGTAAGCATTTTGGTTGAGATGACAAATAGTTGTATCTGGAAGAACATGTGAAGTGGCAGCGGAGTCTGTTTTAAATATATATAATAGATACGGGCAAACAAGCAAGACAATTTACTATTGAGATTTGAAATTATAAAACCTTTCTCATGCATTTACGATTATAATATTTAAAGACACATTTGCTTAACTAACTATAACTACCTTTGTTTTAACTAAATTCAGTTATAACAATAACTAACTCAAAGTTGTTACTGAAAATTATTTTATAATATAAAAAATTAAATAATTACTGAAAATAACTTTATTTAATATTTTAAAAAACTGAAAATTATTTTACTTCTATTTTTGGTAATAAACATAAATATTTTTAGTATAACCATTTTTTTATTAATTTTAAAATAAGTAACCTAATTGTTAAATAAAATTAAAAATTAAAAATTTATTTATTAATTATTTATTTATATATTTAATTAATAATATTAGTGGTGGTTGGAGGTGGTCGACCACTGCGGGTCGCTGGAGCTTCGCCTCTCGACATATTATTAATAAAATAATAAATAAATGATAGTGTTTATAATATTACATTTATTTTAAAATTAAATGAAAATAATTTTTTCCTGTAAAACAAAAAATACTGTTTTTTTGTGTAAAAACAAACTGTTTTGAAAATAATAAATAACATTATTTTCAAAGTAATAATAAAAAAAACACATTTTTTAAAATAATGTAAAAAAATTTATTTTTCCTTAAAAAGTATAGTTTTTTTATATGATGAATAAGATTATTTTAAAAATTACTAATTTATTATTTTTAACATAATACAAAACTGATTTTTTATATTAATATAAAAATTAATTTAAAAAAAGAAAAAAAAAGAATTTTCCCATTAAAAGAAAATTTAGTATTTTATAATAAATAATAATATTATTTTTAGAAATTATAACAAATATTATAGTCGTTCAAAAAAATATCACAATTAGTTTATTTATAATGCTAAAAAAATGGTAGTTAGATGAATGAATGAATATCAATCCATTGAAATTATAACAATAGATGGCCTAGATTGTTTTTATTTTAAATGGATGGATTAAATTGATTTTTCTTTTCAGTGGATTGTTAATGGATTGTTTTGATTCATCCATTACCATCCACATCTAAATTCATCCATTTTGTCACCTCTACTATTAGTCTTTTAAACAATAGCTTTTAGTATAAGTTACAACTAACTTTTATAACCCAAAATTTGTCAAAATTTTGACTTTAATTTTTTCATAACTACTTGTAAAGATTTTGAGTCACCAAACATACAGGTCTTTAATAATTAAAAATAAAAAATAAAAGTTATATAAGTTTTTCATCTCTATAAATATCTCATATTTCGTTTTTAGTTTCTTTTAAAAAAAATTTAAATAATAACTTCTCAAATATTTTCTATTAAAAATTTTGATTTCTACTTTAAGTCAATATATGTGTATATTTTGAATTTTTAAATAATTTTTTTTAGAAATATTTAAAATATTATAAGAATCTCTTCTATAAAAATTTAAAATATTTTACTAAAATATGAATTTTTAATTGCTAAAATCCTAAAAATATCATATTTAATTCATTTTTTTATTAAAAAATTCTTGTTTTTAGGAGAGATTTTTATAATATTTTAAATATATATGTAAAAAATAATTTAAAAATTCAAAAAATATAAATGAATTGAATTAAAAATAAAGACAAATATTAATAATTCTTAATAAAAAAACATTTAAAAGATTATTATTTAAACAAATGTTTTTGAAAAATTAAAACCAATATATATATATTTGTAGATACCAAAAACTTAATTAGAAAAAAACAATGAGGTTGGTGATTTGAACATCTTCTGCAACATTTGCTATCCTATTTTGCTGTCTCATCAAAAGAAATAAGAAATGTACAATGGCTGTGGTCAAAGTAGCACTGAATCAAATACGAGAAGATAAGCAAAAGCTGTAGAAATTAATTAATTTTATTGGCAAGATCATTTATATAATTTCTTTAAATTTATAATAGGATAATATGTAGATTTTTGGATTGAAATCAGACATTATAGATTTTACATTCGGTAGTTTAAGTCTTTTAATAATTGAAATATATTATAAAATTTAAACTGTTCGATTTCAATCTAATAGTCACCAACACATTAAAGGCGTGAAATATTATACTGCAACAAATTCACATCTGAAAAAATAGATATCCCTAAAGAGTATCTTAAAAATATTATTTAAAGATTTTAAATATGACAATTATTTGTTGAAATAATGAAGTATTTCAATTTTCAATGTATTGAAACCATTCTCTACAGTTACTCACAATAGTTAGTGATCTCCATTATACATAAAAATCAATCAATTGAAATTTTGAGTTCACAATTTTCCAAAGTCTTTATGTGAGTTATCATATAACAACTTAAATGAACTGATTGAAGAGACTTAAAAAAATATCAATTGTAGAGAATTTAGGTACAATTTATTTACCATATTATATACTACCTAGGTAAAATATTTGACATTGTTACTTCATTACCAGAAGTATCTTTGGAAGCTTTTGATGTTGATTCATCTTCTTTAACTATTCTTCCAACTGAAAATGCAGGATGATTAGGATTAGGAAGTGTCATTTTGTCACTTGCCAACATGACAACAACATTTGACATGTTTGGTCTATCACTTGCATCTTCTTGTACACACAACAAACCAATGTGTATGCACTTCATAACTTCATTGGCTATGTATGTTTTCTCCAGTATTGGATCTAAGAGTTCCAAACATTTTCCTTCACACCAAAGTCTCCAACTCTACATGCATACAAAGCATATTCATTACATTTACTTCAAGCAATTGCAATTTTGTTTTATTATAATTTATTTGGATTTAATATAATTTTATCTCTACAAAATTAATAAAATATGATTTTCATTTAATACAAAATTTATTTATTTTTAAATCGTACAATGAGACTAAAAATAAAAGTTTATTCCGTAGGAATCAAAATCGTAATTCATTCGATTTTATAGAGATAATTTTTTTTAACTATATAAATTCCTAATTGATACAAAAGAGATAAAACTTACATATATTAGAAGAGTTTGACCATGATCCGCAAGATAGAATCCACTATTCCTTTTTCCACAAATTATTTCTAATAAAAGAACTCCAAAGCTAAAAACATCAGATTTTACTGAATATAATCCTTCCATAGCATATTCTGGAGACATATATCCACTGCACCAAATTAATGGTTGGTTAATATAATAAATTTTTACAAGTTATTAAATATTGAATTGAAAAAATTGCTAATAAAAATAACACTTACTATGTACCCATTATTCTTCTTGTATTGTCTTGACTTTGACCTTTTTCAAATGCTCTTGCTAATCCAAAATCTGATATTTTTGGATTCATTTCTTGATCTAAAAGAACATTACTAGCTTTTAGATCTCTATGAATTACTCTAAGTCTAGAGTCTTCGTGAAGGTACAAGAGTCCTTTTGCAATTCCATTAACAATGCTAAATCTTAACTTCCAATCTAGATGATTTCTTTTTTCCTCATCTAACATTCAAGTCACAAAGAAAATGTTATTTGACACAAAAATATGGAGCAAAGAATAAATAACAAACTTGTGCATGAAAGTTGTCTTATTGTGGAAAATATTTATAGAGGAACTCAAATAATCACTCTCTTTTTTCTCCTTTCATAAGTATATTGTCGAGCAATCTCATTTAATCCATTTACATTTATTCCAAAAGGTAAAGCTAGAGTTATTACTTATAGAAAAAACAATTATGGCAATGAAGTTACTCTTCTCTAATATACTCTTAATTGCTAATCTTTACAAATTTTATAGATTAAAAAATCTTTTTAATCTCGGTAAATATATAAAAAAATTTAGTGTCCATAACAAACATTTTTCAACTGAGTTAAAAATCAAAACCATTTTTTATTTTGTTTTAAATTCTTATAAATATACCAAATTTAAATTTTTTATTTTTAGTGTTTTGTCTTAATCCTATAAAATTTGTTCATTTTGAAATTGGTTTATGTAATATGTAAAATATTTAATTTTAGTGTCTATAAATAAGGACTAAAATAAATATTACAGGAGTTAAGATCAAATGTTTTACATATTATAAGATCAATTCTAATATGAATAAATTGTATAGAGACTAAAACAAAATAATTTTTTTTAAAAATGATATATTTTATTAACAATATGTTGGAATATAAAAAGTAAATTAAAATGGAAGAGGTATAAGGCATTAAGTATAGTTAAACATACTAAATAGGTGAAAGGAAAGGCTAGAGTTGGACATGTATTCATATACAAGTAGCTTTTCATTTTCTTCAATGCAGCAACCCAAAAGTCTCACAAGATTTCTATGTTGCAATTTAGCTATAAAAATTACTTCATTCTTGAACTCCTCTAAACCTTGACAAGATGTTTTAGAGAGTCTTTTGATTGCAACTTCTGTTCCATCTACTAAATTACCCTAAAATAAATATTGAAAAAAATGGCAATTTAAAGTTTATTTAATAAATAATTGCGATAGAGGAGATGAAAGGTAAATTAGGAAGAATGCATTTTCAAAAACCATAAAAATAATATTTTGACATTTTAAAAATTTATAAAAATGCTATGTCAAAAAATTAAAAGTACTATCCAGATTGTTTTAAAAAATTGTAAGAAAAATATTATATTTATAATTTTATTTATTAGTTGGAGTGAACATAAAAATAAGAAACATAAGAAGTAAATGGACCAATTATAGTAAAAACATAGATACTTGTTGTATATTCACATCCAATTAAAACAAACCTTGTAAACAGGGCCAAATCCACCTTCTCCTAGTTGACATAGCTCTGAAAAGTTATTAGTGCTTTGTCTAATCCAAATTAAAGGGACTGTAGGTAGGTCTCCATGGAGTGAATCCTCTCCTTGCATAAGGTCATCAAGAGACTCTAATGGCAATCCATCTATATTAAGAAGACTTTTGTTAGTTTGAATTTGTCATATTACCATGAATGAAACATTAGATATATTTTCATCTAAATAAAATATAATCAAAAAAATATATTTATAAAAGTTAATTTATTTAATTTAAAATTTAAAACAGATACATTAATTTTTTAAATATTTTTTTGTTGATATTTTATAAAATAATTAAATTGATTTTTTTTCTTCTATATTCAAGTTTAATTTAAATCGAAATAAATAAATTCAATCTCTCTTGATTTGAATATGATTTCACTTTATGTAAAATTGACGACTGAAATATGAATAAAATAATTATATTATATCAATAGTGGTATTATAAAAATATATTGTATTTAAGGATTTTTTAATTATTGTATATATTATTTTTTTTATCATAGTTAAATAAATATCTTAATTTTTATGAATGTCAATTGACTAAATCTAACTAAATCAACATGCTATCCATTAGTTTAGATTTAATTTTGCGAGAAAAATATAAAAATTCAACCAAATTAATTTTTTGATTTTGATTTTTTTCTCTTCAAATATATGAATTAAATTAATACGTTATACTCATATCTCCGTCTCCAATAAATACATGCAACTTTTTACTCTATTTTATCTTATTTTTATAGTTGTATTTGCAAAAAATGCATGTGTTTATGTTAGCAAATTTACAACCTAAAATTCTAATATCTAATAAAACACTATATTTAATTTATCAATTAAAATTTTACAAATTTAATCCATCAAAATATTTGTTCAAAATCTTGTAATCTCAATTTTACCTTTTGACATTTTTAAAAACTCAATTCTTTTTCTTGTTCTGAACATAGTTTTCACCCCGCATCCAAATTTTGGGTATCAAAATTTTTCTTGAAACATAAAATACGTTAAATTTTCCACCCCGCATTCAAATTTAAAATTTCTTGTCTATAAAATGTGTTTAAAAAATTTAAATATTTTTTAAAAATATTTTACATTCCGACCCAAAAAATTTCCAAAATGTAAAACGTGTTTCAAATATTTGATACATTGTGGGGTTGGAGTATAGACTATAGGGTAGATGGTTAATTATTCTGGATGGATTAGTAGACACCCATCATGTCCAAAAATATGAGACACCAAGAAGGCACATATATTTCGCATTACGATTAAAAAAAACATTATTCATAAAACACCTAGGTATTTGCAAAATAAAATAAAATTTTTCTAAAAATTTTTATTACTTACAACATTGAATATTTTTACGAAAAAATATAAAAAAAATTAGTATAATATTTATAAATAAAGAAATTATGTTTCTTTTTATGAAATTATTTTTCTAAAATACAAAAGTAATCAAATAATTCTTTAATGGCTTAATTATAGTTTTGGTCCCCCTATTTTAGCTGCATTGCGAAAATAGTCCCTCCATTTTGTTTCTCCCCAGTTTTGGTTACCAAACAGAATTTTGGTCCAAAATTTGATGAAATTTCATTTTTTAAAGCGTACTACACCATTTATGATTACATATTTCAGGTACAATTGTTGCAAATAAGATCATGAGGCATGATGTGACTTAAATAAATACAAAAAAAATGAAATTTTATGAAGTTTTGGACCAAAATTGTGCTTGGGGGACCAAAATTTGGGAGAAACAAAATGGAGAGACTACTTTCGCGATTCAGTTAAAATAGATGACTAAAACTGCAATTAAGCATTTTTTAATTCATAAAAATAATTGTTAATTTATTAGTTTATAGAATTAATATATTAAAATTCTTAAAATGTAGTTAATATAGAAACCCACATTCTTCTATGATAAAATCATCTCAAGGAATTCAATAGGTATATTAATTGTGTTACTTACCTTTATTTGATTGATACCTCCTCCATATGAAGTAGATACAACAACTAATGAGAGCAAGTGCCACCAACACAATGACTATAGTGATGATGATCAATGTAATTGATTTACTTGAACCTCCTTGATCAGCTACAAGTGCAACAATAGCAAAGATGATTAGACGAACATGCCACTTTTCTTAGAAATCTCATTTCATATATATACGACAAACATAAACTTAAGCACATTCACATGTATCTAAAAGACCTGTTGTTATATTGAAGTTTGTGTACATCCTTAAATAATAAATTGAAAATCATTTTCTATTTAGGGACACATACAAGAAGTTCACTCCATAATATAATGATTTTCAACTCTAATTAATTTTGATCTGATAAAATATTTATATTTTTTTCTTGTAAATCGAAGTAATTCAACTCAGTGATGAACGGGTTGGTTTGAGTTAAGTCATCGGATCTGTGAGATATAAATTTTTTAAACATTTTCAAAAAAAGAATATAATCATATGAGTTTCTCTTTCCCGAAAATTCAACACTAATACTAAATTTGACAATTTAAAATTTTAATACTTGAATTTAATTGAAACATTTTTACATCGATACATAAAAGTTTTAATTTATATTAATAAAAGTTTTAAAAAAAGGTTGAGGTAAAATATAGATTGGACCCACACTTCAAAGGATTCACGTAAAATATAAATTGAGTTCGGGATCGACCCAACACGATGTATTTTCAAAGTTAATAAATAAATTATTAATACTTTATATAAAATTTATCTTTTGCACTTTTTCAATGCAAAATCATTTATCATATTATTATAATCGATTTCGTTTAACAATTCTTTTTCAATCGATAATAAAACTAATCCATTTAATCTTTCTTGTAATATTGTTGATGTTAGATAAAATTTAATTAACACATGCTTAAATATATTATGGTAAGTGACAAGAGCTAGTCACACAATTAAAATTCAAAACGAAAATTAAAATCAAAGTAAGAAACTAGAAAGTAGAGTCAAAGTGAAAAAACAATTGTGTTGTTTTGTTAATAGCAAAGTTTCATATAAAAGTTCTATGATTTTGATTGTGATTATGTCAAAAATTAGAATCAAAAGCATTTTTTAGAGGCCTTTCTTGTTTATGTCTATAGTTGCTAGAGGCCTAAAGAATTTTTATAGTATATTTTTATTGGGCCACTTGACCGTGTAAAAAATAAAATTGGCGAGGCCTAAAGCAAATGCTTTATGTACCCCTCCCTTAGGCCACCTATTTCTGCCATACTTTAAACAAACAAACAAAAATAAGTAAAGTGAATAAAATAAAGGACTTCACTACACAGTTCACGTGTTTACACTTTTGAGTTCAGGTTGAGTTGGATATCAAATTGAATGAATCATGGAAGTTGTAAACACCCCTAATTTTAATATTTTAAAAATTGAAAATATTTTAATGATACAAGAGTGTAGGATGGAACACAAATAATCAGATTGATTTAAATATGTAATTTTTTTTATTTAGTTTTATAAATAAATAAAGCTTTTTATCCTTGCAATTATGCATTTTCTATTTTTGATAGATGTTTTATTTTTAGTCTATGCAAAATTTGTTTATATTTAAATTTATTTATGTAATATATAAAATATTTTATTTCGGTCCTCTCAGATAAGGCTAAAATGAATATTTACAATGACAATGACCAAAAACAAAATATGGCAAATATGCACACAAAATATCAAAGATTAAAAGTAAATAATTGTATATTTACCAAAACAAAACAAAAAATTATTTTTACACAAACAAAAATAAAAAAAGTTCCATGTTTACAAAAATTAAAATCATATTTAAAAAATTACAAAAAGATAACAATATTTATTTAAATCAATGCTCGATTATATGTACCTGGATTAGGCAAAGGAGCTGATGTTTGAGAAATAAGTTGAAAGAACATATAATCATCATACTTTATCAAACAACTTGGAGCAAGAACCTGCCAACCAATCTTTGTCCCACAACATTTAGGAACTTTGTCTAACATATCCTCCAAACATTGACTACATTGATTGTCACTAAGGTCCCTACTACATTGCACCAATCCATACCTTTTTTGAGAAGAAGGACTATTACTCAAATTGAACTCTCCCATTGCATACAAATTATGGGTCACCAATGTAGCTTCTCTTATTAAACTTTGCATATTATCCTTAGCTTTCTCAAGTTCTTGTGGCTTAGTTATGTTTTTTGACCCCAAAATTTGCCATGATGGTGTTATTGTTAGGTTCCCAAAGAAATCATGATTGGAATACCTAAGCAAAAATCCATAAATATTAAGTTGTGAGAGCCACAATTTATAGAAATATATAACAACTGGGAAAAAATTGCATTAGTAACATAAATTACGAAAATGAAATTGATCTTCAATTTTGGTGTGGCTAGAGCACTTTGTGACAATTATAAACGAATTTTTAGCGGCGGTTTATGTTGTGAATATATATATATATATATATATATATATATATATATATATAAATACTTTAAAGAATAATATATATTTTTTTTAAATTGTTAATAAGAGTATAAAAGACATTTGAAGTGAATTATGATGGACAATATTAAAGACGGTGTATTTTTAAAAATATATCAAATATAACTGTTGATCTTTTCATTATTTTTGAAAAATACATGTAATTATTTACTTCGCGAGTTTCTTATTTTCTTGTTAGCAAATTAAAATAAATACATATTTAAAAAAAATAAAAAATAAAAAATATTTTTATTAAATAAATAGACTTTTGTAAGTCTTGTTTACTTTGTGAAAAAATGAAATATAAGTCTTTTATAAAGAGAAATTGAAATAAAAATAGTTTTTTTTTATTTATTTATATTTTTATGGTTTCTAGAAATGTAGACAATTAATCACTTCAAAAGTCTTTTATCTATTTGCTAACAAGTAAGACCACAAATTTTAAAAAATAAAAATAGAAAATATTTTTATAAAATAAAGAAGACTTTGATTTTTCATCTTTTAACTTTTAGTCTATGTAAATAATAATAAAAATTTGTCTTATAATCACAATAGACGAAGTTTAAATCTCATTAGTCATTACAACACTTTAATTTGATAATAATTCTCCTAAAATAAAATTGTCTATAATTAAATTTTTCTAGTAGTGTAATTTAGATAATTAACATCTTTATACCTTAGAATGCAAAAGTTGTACCAAATCACAGCTGAGGCTCTATTAGGACAGTGCTGAAGAATATCTGATGCAGCAGTTGAAACACAAAATTGACAAAATGATCCTGTGACATCACCTCTACAATCATAGAGACCATAGACACCATCAACTGTGTTTCCTCCTATGCTAGTATGGTTATATCCTTTGCTTGTGAGAGCATCAGAAGATAACCATGAGAGGACTTTATTAAGGTTGGATTTGTATGTTTTTGTAAGGGATTGTTCTTTTGAGTTTTGACAATCATCACCTACATAGTTTGGTGATTGTGTGTTTGATTTTGTGAAAAGGGTCATGAAGGTGAGAAATTTAAGGATAGAAATGAAGATGAGTTTTTTTGCCATTGTTTATTTGGGGATTAAATTATTTTGTCATAGCAATGTATTGTAGGTAGATGAACTTTACAACAAGGAATTGAGGCTATTTATTGATGTGTGTCCTATAGTCAATTACCTATTAATTATGCTAACTCAAAAGAAAGCAACACTTTGAAATATTATGATTATTCTTGATTTTTTTTAACATAATAGAATATGGGAACGGCTAATATATGCCTTGATGCATGTTAACGATTTTAATGTAGAAATTCATATTTTCAACTCTTTAAAAGTTTAAATATTATTTATTTTGTTTTTTAATAAAAAATCTATACTTTTGATATCCTTAATATATTTTCTTATATGACACATATTAGCGTGACTCATAAAATATATATGAGTATAACATTCACCTCTCAAAAAATTGTTCAAATATTGTGAACACAGACTCTTATTATTTTTAATAAAACATAAATTTTATAATAATAAAAAATAGATAAGTCAACCCACTAGACCAACAACATATTAAACAACCTCATGGAATATAAATGACTTGAAGTGATTGAATATAATTAATTTCTTGATTTCTTTAGAAATTTAGCTCATTGCATTGGAAAAAAATAGTCCTGCTTGTAGTTCATTTTAGTTTAAATGTATATCACGTTTCATATAAAATATTCAATATATACGAGGCATGGTTTGGTTGAAATTTTGAATTTATCTTAGATGATATTTATGTATAGTAGTGTAGGGATGTCTTGGAAACTCCCTAGGTTCTTTTACTAAAACAAAAGTAATTCTCAAATATAATAAGAAAATACAATCATTTTTGTCAATGTTTTAAAAATAAAAAATAAAATAATAAAGTCTGTCACATTTGTATAGTACGTTTACTTTAACATAATAAAGAAAATGATCTCTAATATAATTTTTTTTTAAAATATGAGTGTTTTTAAAATCTTCATCAATAGAATTTTGTTTATTATAATTACTAAGATTATTTTGTGAAGTAAAATACTATTTACACCAAAAATAATTGTGTAGATCATTTATCCGTTATTTGGTTGACGTGAAAGGATTTGACTATAAGTTGCATCACAATCAACTGATGTATAGTCAAATGATGAAAAACTAACTTATAGTTGTTACAAAATCGTTTGTCAACTGACAAATGAATGTGACTATCAAATTTAAAGGCGCTTTGAAGGTTGTTTTAGTATTATTATCAGATGATGCAATCAATTAACTGTTGATGCAAATCGACTATCTACGTCGATAAATATCAATTGTAAAGATTATATTTCACACACACAATTAATGAAATAAGTCTTTACTTATCTTCATCGCCCTTTATTTGTTTTTTATGTAATCTTATATAGTAGTTCAACCTTCAATATTAGACGCTCTTTTTGAGTAGTTTAAGAATCCATAATTGAGAAACACATTTCATTTTCTCTCTATAATCGTCTGCTAAAAAATGGGATCATTATCATAACTGCAAAAATAATATACATATCATTTTCTCAATTGAGTTAACGATGAATTAACCAAACACATGATTAATCAACTCCTTTTAGACATGACATTTTCAAGTGTTTATCTAAATATGTGTTCTACAAATTGCAAAGAAAAGTACTTTTGTCCGTAACAAAAACTACACTAAAAATGATATTGCCTTTGTATATTTGTTATAGATATATGCATTAATATAAGAGTTTAGTTATTATGTATTATCATTGTATAATAATTTTAAACTATATATTAATATATCACAACAATTCATGGACATAACTTTATAAGTAATTATAGCAAAAATCAAATATATGATTGATTGACAATGTAAGTTTTTTTTTTTACATTGACAATATATACGAATTACATCTTTAATTAATATTTTTAAAAATGTAATCTAAATATAATACTTCGTCCATTCTACGATGAGTGTCCTATTTATTTTTTAAAATTATTTTAAAATAAAGTACTTTTTCAATTTACAGTATACTATTAATTTTTTAATTCTACCATATAATTAATGCTCTATGCACTACTTTTATTTCAAAATTTTCTATTTTACATTAATGATAACAATAAATACAATAATATTTAATAATAATGATATTTTTATAAGTATTACTTTTTTCTCTTTTATTTATATTCTTTTATAAATTCATGTAAAATAGTCAACTAAAACACAATTTGACGAGTAAAGTATTTGGAAAAAAAATGAAAAACACACGTGAAAGCATTATTTCCTTGCCTATACGGCAAATACCTGAGCCACTCAAAATTGTACGCTAAACCCCGTAATAAAAAAATTGTACACTAAACTCAACCAAATGACTAGTATACCCTTTTCTCTCAACTCCAAACCCATTTTTATTCCACCAATTTTTTTTAACGAGATTCCACCAAGTATCTTTATTATAGTTTTTTTTTTGAAACAATTACCTTTTATATTAAATAATCATATTTTTTTGGATTTTTATCTATCTGTTATAATTTGTTTTATAAAAATCAAAATCTGAAAGATAATTTTAAAATTATTTCAAATCAAAACTATTTTGAACATTTTTTCATAAAAATCATTTATAACAACTGTTTTTTTTTTTCAAAACATTATTTTTGTTATAG
>JBBPBS010001130.1:4815026-4834648 GCA_037974835.1 Cicer judaicum
TTCACAATTCATTAATAATAACAGACAGACACGATAGTATATGTCTTTTTGCTCTACTAGATTATTGTTATAATAATTAATAAATAATTTCTACATTTTGTTATTCAACACATATATTTTTTAGGATTTTTTTAAATACACTTGTCATTTTAAAATAGAAATAGTTGTTTTTTTTTAATCTCAAAAAACGGTTTTAAAAATGACTTTTAATCATCAAAAATATTGTTTAGTTGAATCATATAAAATATTCAGCTATAAACTATATCGATATTTTTCTCAAAAATTTAACTCCTTCAAATAAATTCAACTCTTTGTAATTTTGTTAGTACTTTATGTTTATGAAAAATGGTATTTAATACAAATAACTATTAGAAAAAAAAACTAATACATAAAAATAAGATGATGATGATGAATGATTATTATTTAGAAAAGTTACATTGTATCATAATCATGCATTAGGATAATGGATGATAGTGAGTGGTTATTATTTGAAAAGTTATATCTCTTAAATAAATTTTGCGTGTTTGTTTTCAATTTTCTCTTTAATAATAAATATTTTTTTTTATATTTATTATTAGAATGTATGTTAAAAAAAGGTATATTATAATGACTGCTATATATTTTGTACAAAAATAATGGTTGTTTAAAAAAATATATAAAATGGGTGTGGGGTTGGAAAGTGTGGGGGTGGAGTTAGTAGCATGAAAACAAGGGATTTGGGTTGGGCTTTATATGGTTACGACCTCAATTCTATGAATTTCACCGTACGAAAGAAAGCTTTCGATTGTTATCGCCACAACAACCTCCACGTGGCAGTCATCTTTTGAGTTTTGAACTTTCAAGTCCCCAGCAATAGCATAAACATAACCTTCAGAATTCGGTTTCACGCAAGAAGCTGTATCCGCGTACACCGGATCCTCAATCCAATCTCTTAGAGTTTCAACTAGCCGTAAAGCCTAACCGCCTCAAAAATGCTTAGAATCACAGCAGCGTGCGCGAAGAAACTCGCCACAACGGCGTCGTCGGTTCCTGCCGTTAGGGTTCTTCCACGATTCTACCACGAAAGGGTGGTTGACCACTACGATAATCCCCGGAATGTTGGATCCTTCGATAAAAATGATCCCACAGTAGGTACTGGTCTTGTCGGTGCACCGGCGTGTGGCGATGTTATGAAGCTTCAGATTAGGGTTGATGAGAAAACCGGAAAAATCGTCGATGCTCGATTTAAAACATTCGGTTGTGGTTCGGCCATTGCTTCCTCCTCCGTCGGTAGGTTTTTTTTTTTATTTTTTTTTATGTGTGTTAGGGTTTGTTCATTTTGTGGTGTTTGAATTATGAATTTGATGATTGCGATTTTGGTTAATAAATTATGTTTCTAATTCATTATCAATTTGATGAACTATCAATTCTTTGATTATTTAATTATGTTTCTAATTCATAGTTTTTTCCTTTTGCAGCTACTGAATGGGTTAAGGGAAAGCAAATGGAGGAGGTTTTAACCATTAAGAACACGTGAGTAGCCTTTGAACTTTGAATTCATAGTTATGGTATGTCTGTTGTTAGTTTTTGAAGTGACACATAATTAATGTCCTGCAGTGAGATTGCAAAGCATCTTTCACTTCCACCTGTTAAGCTTCACTGCAGCATGCTTGCTGAGGATGCTATAAAAGCAGCTGTTAAAGATTATGAAGCTAAGCGAGCCTCGGCTAAAGCAGGCACAGCAACAACCACTGGCGACAAATCTGCCACTGCATGATTTCTTCCATTGCAGGAATGATGACGAAAAATAAAAGTACCCTTTTGCTTTTTTAATTAATATCCCAATCCTCAAAAGTGTTCTAAACGAATTCCAAACAATGGTCTTATTAATGGAATCTCGATAATCTTGTATTATACCTATTTTAACTTTATGAACATTATTCTAAGAGATTTTGAACTATAGAAAAATGCAGGTTGTGATTATGGATTTTTGTTAATTTTGCTGGATTTCCCTCCTTAGCTAGACATTCAAAATTGATATTTGATTAATTTCAATTTGAATTTTTAATATGTAAAATTTAACATGTATAATTATTGGAGTGCTGCTAAGTTTTGTTCTATTTTGGTTTACCTTTGTTTCTTGGAGCAAGTTTTGTATGGAGGAGAGTTTAGAGAGAATAGAAGGGTAGTTTTGATCTTGGATTTGTTATGGCTGATAAATAGTTTTCACTTTCAGCTTTGAGGAGAGTTTCTAAATTCTACACATTTTGTTAAGTGTTTTTTACTATCTTTGAGTTTCAATTGAATATGTAAATCAAAAGTGCTTTTTATTCAATTAACTTGTTCAGTTGTCATTCATTACAGTATATTCAAAAGTTCTTCATAAATTCATTGAAATGTAAAATATCATTTTTTGGATTCATTTATTCGTTTTCTTCATTATGAGCAATCAACAAATGAACTACACTTTCTCCAAGCTTTTCTGTTTAAGATAGCATGTAAAATTCTGGTCTCCCTGCCCAGCCAGAGTTATATCGATATTTTCACCTATGCAACTTTAATCACTATTTTACCTCTAGAGCTCTCTTGAAAACTTAAGATCAATATTAATTCCTTTGTATTCTAAATCTTTCATGGAAGAAACATTTGTTCCCTCCCTTCTACGGGATTAAGAATGACTTTAAAGCAAGAATTATGTGCTACAAACAAGATTGGACCAGCGGATTCCGAGCAGGTGCAAGGTCTGTGATATAATTATAAAATACTATAATAAACTATGAACTTGTATGTTCTGATGTTACAATTATAATCTTGAAGTTTGCCTATAGTGTTTAACCAAGAAGAAAGTTTGTTAATGATTTAATTTGGTTGTTGTTTATAAGATCCTTGCACCAACTTTATACATATTTTTTGCTTCAGCAATTCCTGTTATTTCTTTTGGGGAGCAACTGCAGAGAAACACCGGTACACAAGTACTTTTCTTGCAAGTTGAGTCTCTTGCTATTCTTGTCATTGTAACAAGTTATATAATGTTTATACATTCTGCTGTGCAGACTCTTGCATCAACAGCACTATGTGGTATTGTACACTCAATTATTGGAGGCCAACCTCCCCTCATACTGTGTGTAGCCAAGCCAACTGTTCTAATGTATACATTCATGTACAACTTCGCGAAGGATCGAACGGATTTGGGACACGAACTATTCCTTCCTACCTTGGACTGGATGGTATCTTTAGAACTCCCAATACTAGAACAAAATGAAAGGAAAAATTTCTTCAAGAAAGACTTCTTATTTGTTTATAACTGAGGGAAATCTCTAATGTTCTTTCAATGGAGGAAGTAGAAAGGGGAAATGAAGAAGGGTGAAGAAGATAAAACTTTTTGATTTGGAAATTTTAAATATGATTTGGGGACCAAATTGTCTCCAAATATTATCATGACAATCTACCATTTTGGTCCCCAAATATACACGCCGTTGTCATTTACATCTCAATCAAAAACTGAAATTAAATCGTCTGTTAGTTTAGTTTCTGAGTGCACTATTAATTTGTGTTTTATGTGACATATGATGTGTCACTTCTTCATTGTCAAGTATCTAGTTGAGTGAGCAGATACCAAAATGACATTAAATGATTATGTAGTATATGATGTGTCATTCTTTTACTGCCACATGTGTAGTGACATTAATATCAATTGTTTTTTCAAAAAATTACAAAATCTGGAACAGTTTTTCATCTTACCACTTATTTTATTTTTCATCTTCATCCTCAAACCTAACATTTCTTCTCCATCTATCTCACCTTAACTATTTCAATATGGACAGTAACTTAAAAATTAAATAAAAGAAATATCTGAAAAAATAAAAGGCAAAATAATCCTTCATTAGACAATATAAGACCAAAATCCAAGCTATCAAATAAATGATCAATTGTAGGAAATAGATAATAAAACAAATCAAAATATCAAATATCATACAACAACTTTCAAAAGTTTCATCAGCAGATTCACACGCCTTACCGGTGAACTATTTGGTCTGCTAATTGCAATGCTCTTTAAACAGCAGGCTATAAAGGTTAGTATGCATATACAATGTAACATTGGTAATCTGTAACTTCTGTTAACAGTTACCTAAAATGTGAAACTGTAATGTTGGATAAGAAGGTTAATAATCTGCATTTCAAAGGGACTCGTGGAAGAATTTAGTGTACCAAAGAGCCAGACAGAAGGTATCAATCAGAATGCACTCCAATCCTCTTGGCTGTTTGGCAATGGAATGTTTACGATAGTTTTGTCATTTGGCCTTCTTTTTACTGGACTAGGAAGCCGTAAGGCTAGATTGTAGTGAATTTTGATTCTCATTACAGGATGGACTGCAAGTTTAAGGTGACTTTAGTTAAATAAATTTCATATTTTCATGTCCTAAGGGGCTAGTTCTGTATTAATTTAGTGTTTCCTTATGCATTCATCTACCTTTGTTAGCAGTAAAATAACTTGTTTTATCAACATCTTCATTCTTCTATAATATGGTTATATTATAGGTTGGCTACGGGGATTTGTAGCTGATTACGGAGTCCCGCTAATGATTCTCCTATGGACTGGTGTGTCTTACATACCAGTCAACAATGTTCCAAGAGGAATCCCTAGGCGGCTTTTCAGTCCGAATCCATGGTCTCCTGGTGCATACACAAATTGGACTGTTGTCAAGGTGACTTTGATTATGCAATGTGGATAATAATATCGTGTCACATACAGGAAGCCGTATTCTAACTTTTGCCTTGCAAAGAAGGCATGGCTTGTTGCTCATTTTTGTTACATTTTGCAGGAGATGTTGAATGATAACACTGGTAATCAGATTAAAGAAACGAAAGAATGAATCAATACCCTAACCCAGAATCAATGTGATTCTGATTAGGTTTTAGTATGGATCTTTATTGAATTGAATAGAATGGAAGAGATGAAGGAATTACAGAGGATCCCGCGATCCTGTTTTGGTTCCACAACCAGTTCAACTTTCCCAATCTCTAACTAACTCTCAATTAGAACTAACATTCTATTTATAGTATTCCTAACTGATAACTGTTTTTGTACAGCTGTCAGAGAATTACAATTAGGAAGGTTTCAACCAAACCTTCGTATTCCCTCTTCTATATACATTTTTAATAGTAGGCTTTGGCCTAATCGTATCATTGAATGTGCCTCCATTATACATTATTGGAGCATTTATACCAGCAACTATGATTGCTGTGCTTTACTACTTTGATCACAGTGTTGCATCACAACTTGCGCAGCAAAAGGAGTTCAATATAAGAAAACCTTCATCTTATCATTATGACTTACTCCTCCTCAACTTTTTGGTATGTTTCAAAATACTTGGAAATCCATTGCAATGCCAATTAATACTTTCTACTCCATCAAGTCAATATTTCATTTCGAATTCTTGTCGATTTTACTTTCCAGACCATATTGTGTAGGCTAATTGGAATCCCTCCTTCCAATGGCGTGATTCCCTCCAATGCATACCAAGAGCTTAGCTACTCTAAAACATTCGGTAACATTTTTTATTGACCATTGAGTACAGTACAATTCAATTGTCGATGATGGATCTTTCTTTCCGGCTAATTTCTTCATTTTATCTGAGCATACAATTGTTTCTTTTTCAGATTTAACAGTGTCTAACCGTCTTTTAGTCTGCTTAGACTTAAATTCAGATTAATAGTTGAATGTATGGACATTTTATTTATTATCATTTTAAAATATTCTCAAATATGACTTGTTGCTACTTATGGACATTTTGTTAAGTCTTGGCTATTTTTTAACTGAGCTAATTGAATAGTATGGATTTTGTTCAGGATAGATAGATTTTACGGCATAAGCTTGTATCAACTGCATGAACAAGCATGCAGAAAAACATGAACCTGAGCCAGTTATACCAAAGTATGAAAGAAGCATATGATGTAATGCGGACACCATTGGTTCCCCAAATGCCACCTACCTTGGTAAATGTAATCTTATGATTTCCAATTGATACGCTATTTGCGATCTTCTTTTTCCTAAAGCGTTGGTTTTGTTCTTCGAACAGGGGCTGAGAGAGCTGAAGGAGTCTACCGTTGCACTGGCTTCAAGTCATGGATACATTGATGCCCCTGTCGATGAATTTGTTTTTGATGTGAATAAGGATGTTGATGACCTTTTTCAGGTTAATAATCTGCATTTTAATTGAGAATAAGGATATATATATGAATGATGAAATATTGTTATAGATTTGAAAAGTGTCCAGCTGGTGGCAGCCAATTTGATTGAGAAATGTAGATCTAATTTGTAAAAAGAGCATGCATGTTCATTTGAGATACTTTAAAAAAGGTTGCTTCAGTTAATGGGATGAGGATTCGTGTATCATAAGATAAATAAGAAACATAACTTAATGGAAAACATACAATCTTTCCACTTTCCCATTAGTACTTACTACTACCGTCCAAAACTACACATCATATTTAAATTATTTGCATAAACTACACATCATATTTAAATAATTAGATTAATGCAACTTACTAAGTGGTTTAGTGTGCTTTAGATTTGTGGTTAACACCCAGTTATAAGCTCGAAATATTTGAATGGTTGGGACATAGAGTCCCTCACTAAACAATTTAGAGCATCCCCAAACTGAGATGAATTAACGAAAAAACGGTTGTGAAAATTAATCTTTAGACCAAGTATTAATTCAAAAAGGAGAGGCTTTAATATAATGAGATTCGAAACATAATCTCATACAAATCACACCTAAATCCATCGCTACCCAAGATATGATTTCACTCTTTCATGTTTGTGTTTAAGATTAACTTTTTTATTTTTATTTTTTTTATTACTAATTTATACTTAAAAATATTTACTTTGATATCTATTTTAAAAATTATTAGGACATTACAATTGTTACAAGTAATTATCAGGACGTTACAAAGTAAAATTTTTAATGTTAAATTTTATTAAACTCATCGCAGAATGTCTCAAAAAATGGGAATCTCTTATACTAATTTTATGAATATGAGTTAACAAATACATAATGATAATGCAAAAGCATGATAGAGAGAAAAAGGAATAAGAAAATGACATAAGATTTATCAAGATTCAGAAAAATCTCCTACATCTTCACTGATTTTGTAAAATGGACGAATTAGACAATTAGAGTACAAAATTTTCCCAACTCTTAATTAGAATTCTCTAGTGGTCTCACTTGGACTCTCACAAGCTACAAGTCATGCCACCGACGTAAAGGGATAGCTGTCACAAATTCACAATAGCTTTTACAATGTTTAGGATGATCCACAGGTATTTACAAGTTTTTTATTTTTATTTTTAGAGCTAATATTCACAAGTTGTTTCAAATAATACAGATATTTTATATCTTATAACAAGTCCAAGTATGTTGTGAATAATTTGTCAAAAAAAAAAAAAAAAAGCTGTGAATAAGTTATTTTCAAACTCATTAAAAACCCCAAAATGCAAAATGCCACCGTGTCTAGCTTTTTAAGGGACATGTATAAGTGTATAAATCTAAATTTTTTGTACAATATTTGTTTTTCTCAAAAAAGAATAATAAATACTATTATAAACTATAAATAAATAAAAATACTATCATAAATTCATATACATAATTATGTATTTGAAATTGATATTTAACTTAATAATATCCAACATTTCTTAATTGAATACATTTCTTAGTTGAATTAAAATTGTTACTATCTAATAAGAAGAAAAATCCAACAAAATGTCACTTTTATTTCTGTATTCTCAAATCCTGTTAAAAAGAACTTATAACATATTCTCCCCCTCAAACAAGGAACATAATTCAACTACAATTTTCATTTAAAGCATATACATTAATAATCATGATAATAATAATAATATAGTTATTTTTAATTGAAAATTGTTAGAATGTTACTTTTTCCCTTGTTTTGTAGATTATAGCGATTCTGTCAATATTTGTGGTCTGTCAGGTGTTGTTGTTTCTGAAACACAGAAGACAAGAGTAATTGAATGAGTTACTCAGTCTATGTTCCATCCTTCTGAATTTGGTCCAAAAACATATACTTAGAATAACAAACTAAAAATAATGTTGTTGCCAATGGTAACTTAGCAATTTAATTGAGCAGTGACACCATCTCCTTAACTTCAACTCCAAACATAACTGATCCCATAATATCTGTCTCATTAACAAGATGAACACTTGATCCACATTTCATATCCTCTAGCAGAGAATCAATACTACACCCTTCTTGAAAAAAACTCTCAAAATCTGGGACATCATCAAAATCAGAACTTGGTACCAAACACTGATTGGGACAAAATTGTTGATGAGGTGTTTGAGACAGATGGATTTGACTGGTTTTGTTTTTGAACAAAGTAGCATTAGTGGTAGATTTTCTTCTATAATCTTTTGGAGGGTTTTTGTCAAGGTTCAAGCTTTTGATATATTCTTGTAGAAGAGTTCCTCTAGGGTACTTTGAACGACACTTTCTTTTGGAATATTGTCTTCTTTTGGTTGCATTCCAATGGTTTTTGATTGAGTTTTCAGTTCTTCCGGTTAATATTTTAGCTATCTCTGCCCATTTGTTTCCTATCTCTGAATGAGCTTTTATCAATATTTTG
Organism: Cicer judaicum; assembly: GCA_037974835.1. NCBI lineage: Eukaryota > Viridiplantae > Streptophyta > Magnoliopsida > Fabales > Fabaceae > Cicer > Cicer judaicum. The sequence goes on from JBBPBS010001130.1 coordinate 4,823,650, forward strand.
TCCTCTTCCTCACTCCATATGTCCTTCTGCAATAACACACATTTCAAAAAACTATTTTTTAAAATGCTAAAAACTCGTTTTCATCATTTCTAAAAATGTCATTGTCAGTCACCAAGTGCATGTGGTGGTCTAAATCAAAATTCATCATATGATGGTGGATTGTTAAAATCTGATTGCAAATGTGTGTGTATTTGCATGTGGAAAAATACAATATCAGTATTTCTATTTGTTAATTATATACAACTATTTAGATTAGAAAAAATGCACTACCTTATATTTATGAAAATTACTTATAACTTATAAAATATAATTTTGAATATGAGCGTATGTGATTGCCAATACATGTGCTGACGAAAAATCTAATCTATTTTGAGAATTGAGATATAGTTATGTATAGAATATGATAAATAAATTGGTACCTTAATGTCAGGCCTTAGATGATTATGCCATCTCTCTCTGCATTGTTTTCCTATTCTGCCTGGGAATAGCTGAGCAATATGAGACCACTTTCTCAATCCATATTTTTCAACCAGCTGAATCAACAACCTGTTTTTTCATACAAAAATACATAGCCTTTTGAGACCAAAATTCCAAAATAAAATAAAATTATATAATATAATGGAAAATATTTTTTTTACCTATCTTCTTGTATTGTCCATTGCCCTTTGACTATGTTGGACTTCTGAACTTTTTCCGTCTTTCTAGCATTGTTTCTGTTCATGCCAATTCTTTTGTAATAATTCATTGGTGATATGCATGAGATTTGATCAGGTACAACAAAATTCAAAGGCTTTGTTCCTTGAGAATTAATATTAAAGGGAAAATAATTTTGTTGGTTTGTAACCATTTCCACTTGATTATTATTTCTCTGATAAATGTTCAAACCATAGCCTCCATATAAAAAATTGTCCCTAACATAAGCATTACCACTACCATTATTCTCCAACAAATTAGGCTTGAAATCATAGGTAAAATTATCACAAGGATCAAAATTTGTTGTTTGGACCCTGGAAACAGGATTGAAAAATGACCCATTCACATTAAACTTATTAATGTGATTAAAATCTTGCATGAATCTTTGAGATGAATTAGGAAACCTACCAAAAGGATTCTCATGATTTTTCATGTTGGGTTTCATGTAGTAATTTTCTTGTGAATATTGTGGCTTTGGAGCATAGATTTGTGTAAGTTTTGTCTCAAGATCCATTGACAAACAGTGTAACAGAAAATAATGTGTCACACTTATGTTTCAAGTAACCTCGTTTGTGTCCCTTAATAGAAGAGGATCACACTAGAAGCAATTAATGACAAGGTAATTGATTTCAAGGTCCAATAGTAAAAAATAAGATAAAATCACATCTTAGTATAATCTAACATTATATTTTTATTTTCATGCCTAAGTCGGTAACTGTCACTCATTAATAAAGACAATTATAGTTTTTACCGTTATGTTATTTACATTACATACTTAATTATTATGGTCAATGGTTTGTAGCAGTAGAATTTATTCGGTTTTGTCAGTGGCGAACTCTAAATATTTAAAATTTTAATAGATAACTAATTTTTTTTAAAATTTTAATAGATAAATAAAAAATATAATATTATATTATATATAAGAATTTTAAGTTATAAATTTACAAAAATATATTGGAAAGAGGTAGTAAATCAAAATTTGGTTGATATTTTTAATAATTAAAAATTAGTTGAAATTTAAATTAGAAAATTGATTTTATTTTATAATTATAATTTTATTTTATAATTGTAATAGTTATTTTATAATTTTATTTATAAATTATTCCCTTTGATTTTTAATAATAAACATATAATTATAATTTAGTGTATTTGTTTCAGAGTTCTTAAAGATTTTGGAAACACTATCTTAATCTTAAAAATAGAGCCTAATAAAAAAAAGTACAATTTTAATAATTAAAAAATTAATAAAATAAATTTTAATTTATATACACATATCAATCTTACATAATACATGTCAATAATTTATGTAACAAAAAAAATATCATGTGACTTTCACATATTACACTCTAACATACATTGAAGGAGCTATTTACTATTTATGTTAATTAATGTAGCGGTTTTATATAAGAAGAGGAGGTAATTAACACTGGTTGAATGATGTAGGTCAACACAAATGCAATGAGAAAATTGACTAATCATTAGTGCAAGTTAATGAATTTTATTTCATGTAATACATGTAATTGGTTTTGTTAATGCTGTATTAACGTTGCAACAATTAGTTTGAGACGAATAAAACATAAAAACCGTAGACAAGCTTTTAGTGTTTATGGTCAAAAAGAATGAATGTCTTTGAATTTTAAACTTTAGAGTGTGTTTCATACAAAATGGGACGCTATAAATAAGAATTATGTCAATACTATTATACTAATTAGACCACTTAAATTTAAGAAGTTTTATGCAAATAATTTATTTCAACTCAGACATTGATCTATATATTCTCTAGGGGTGTGTGATTTGGATGGATTTTGAGAAAAAAAATCTCATACAACTCAAATTAAAAATTAATACAGTTTAAATTAAATTAATTTTTAATTGATATAAATTACAATTTATAATATATTATTTTAATAATTATATTATAAAATTATATTAATGTAACAAGTTTGAAATAAAAATATAATATACTAAAAATTAATATTACTATAATAATATAAATTGATAATTTTTGAATTATATAAAATATTAATAAAAATATATCAACTTAAATAAATAAGTATTATTAAAAATTAATTGAAACTAATAAATAATAATTTAATACAATATCTCATTCTACTAAAACAATTAACTAAATATTAAAATTTATGTATGCAATTTAGTTCATTTTTTAAAAATAAATCTAAAATCCAATCTCATCTAAGTATTTGTAGTAAAAGAAAATCCAAATGCATCTAATTAAATTTAATTTTGTGCGATTTTCAATTTTTAAAATAGACTTACAAGTATTCTTTGAATTGATTTAGATATGAATTCTCCTACTTCTTCTCTCTCAAAGAGAAAAAAAAAAAAAAAAAAAAGTGGATGTACGGAGGGGCACAAGACAATGAGTACAATTGTCCAACAAGATGATTTTTTTTTTGTTTATTTTAGCATATTTAATAAAAATTTATTTTCCCCCACTATTTTCTCAGAGAAATCATTATCTTTTTCATTTATATACATTATTTTCCTTGACTAATTCAATACTACAGAATCTTAGTACTGACAGATACAAACCTGAAATGGGAAAATGAGAGAAGATGGGTCACTGCAAAAGTAAACTCGACGCAGTTTCCACCATCACAGGAAGTGCTGCATAACAGTTTCTATACATCAGAACCACCATATATACGGAATGCCACATAACAACTTCAAAAGTAAACTCTCTGATCATAATCAATAATGTTGTTCTGTATTCTCATGAAACAAAAAGAGATACGAAACAGCAATGAAACATGCAATATGCACTGATGGGTACCAGGAAAAGAGTAAAACAGAGCATTGAAATTGTATTACTGGCAAATATTCAGACCTGTATAGAGGTGACAAAAGGTTCTGGATACTGAAACTACAAAGCAGAAAATACTGAAACCAGAGAAACAAATGGCCTAGGTAATGACTAGTTACCATTGAGCAGAGAGACTAGATTTATCAGACATGTTCAAAAAATTATATGGTGCAGCAACAGTTACTCCTCAGAATGATACGAATCCATATTCAGTCAGATCACGATATCCACATTATTAACAATACATACTCCTCTATTTATAAGAAACAAAAGACAAAATCACAAGGCCAAGGAAGCATATTCAGAAAAGTTAATGCTAGATACACTTAACACTCATTATATGAAACCCACTTGCATAGGAAAGATGGATTTCAAGGTAAAATTAAACTTACAATAAAATATGGGGTATAAAAAGAATTTCAATAATTAATACATTTAAAAAGTGTACTATTTTTCTGATATTTAGAAACAAAAAAGAAAAAAAACTAATGGTCTCTAATAGATAGGACCTGAAGTAGTATTTTGTAATAAATCCAAGTATCCAACCCAACAAAGCAGGGGAAAAATGATGAAATTTTGTAACACATTGTTCCATCAAAACCCAAATTAATTTATCAAATAAAATGTAACACATGTAAATGGAACATAAATGGAAACCGTTTTCATTTAAAGCACAAAAATGCAACAAACTAAAAATAAAAGCTAACCAGAAAAGACTCCCTTGGAAAGATCAATCAAATCTCTACGAGCAAAAAAGTCATTGCTTTCAAGAAGATATCTTCCATTTCCAACTCCTCTGTTGATAGACCTCCAGAATGGGCAGCGAACATATGTGGAAGCATTGTTCCTATCTTTTTCCTGACACTCATAACATGAAGCAAAGCTGGGACCTTTGACAAAAGGAAGGGATTAACAGCAGTGACACAAAGCATGGGATGCAGGAGAAATTTCATTAAATAAAAATGCAAGGTGAACTGTAAGAGTTACTTCAAAACATACAAGGTTAGATTGAATAGGGAGAATGAAAAGAATAGACATCTGAAAACTTTCTAGGGCTTCCTTTGAACGATATTGGATCCAAATCTATATTTACATGTCAATGTCAACTAAATGCTGGAAGTGAATATAACAAGGAAAATTAAACTACAACACAAACCAATAAAATCCATAAAATTAAATATGCACAAGGAATAAGCCAATAACAACTTAGCGTGCATGGATATGTATGCATTCGTGTGTCCATCCAATGCTTACTGTAGTTGCAAATAAACAACACTCCTCAGAACCAGCAATTACTATATCAGTGTATATCTAGCAAATCCTAGCTTTTTACATCCAAAAGAGACGAGATATAAACATCACTTCCAAGTTATAATTTAGACATAAACATGCAACTGAAATAATATTGGGTGAAAATAGTGGGAAAGCATTAGTTCAAAAATTACCTGTTAAGAAATCACGATATCACTTTTCAACCTCCCACTGATCCTTGCCACTCCACACTTTTATTTTATAAACAGTGTATTCCTTCACCCCAACCAATCTTTCACTGAAAGAAACATCCCCTCTTTTCTGCCTTGCACCTACCACTTCAATTCTATCTATTCTTCTAGGGCACTGAACTAGCAGGTAAGCCTCATCTGTACTAGAAGTAGAAGCAATCAACCCACCATCTCTTAAAGGCATTGACAGTTGTGGTTCAAACATTCTGTTACCCATGGTAAGCCTAGCCGCAGGAGAATCCATAGACTCCAGTAAATTTTCTTCCATTTCCTTGACAACCTGTCATAGAATTCATTTAGTTCAAAGTCCTCTATCTGCAATATTCAGTAGAATGATAATTGCTACAGTGTCCCAATTCAGTCTATGATGACATTTTTCACCATCTTTTTTACTAGGCGGCAAATAAAAACAACCTATACCAACAGTAAATCAAGAAAACAAGAAAACAAGAATGCTAATTGAGTCATTAATTCAATTTTTTTCAATTCTTTTTTGAAATAATATACTTAAGATTACAGGCTCTAGTTTCAATTCAATACATCTTATTGAATTATGTATAGAATTAATAGTTTCAACACTCAGCCAAATTGGTCTTCCTAAACATTGTCATTATGTCCGTTTAGTTCATATCAAAGATAGAAATGCCATACAAAATCCAATGAGTTTATACAAGGCTTTAAATCACAAACTGCATCATCTAATGCATCCATGACAAATTTTTTTGCATAATGCCGCGATTGAATCCCACATCAGCCCACAATAGCCATCATGCAACTATGACTACTATTCAACTATAGTCTATAACTAGAATAAAAAACTTGGGATTTACATATTAATTAAAATTGTACAAATTGAATTAGCACATACAATAATTGAAAAGGTTTTAAAATGATGACAAAAAGACAATGGGATTCGTTGCACACCTTAGATATCACATGAGTTTTATCTAATAGATTTGTAGAAGTGGAAGAGCTTTCTAATGTTTTCCTTATCCCACCATTCGATGGCAACACAATTTGTTTTAGGGTTCAAGTGATTTTGCAGATACATTGGAAGAACTTATATCAACTTTACTATCACAAAAACGATCAAACTCGAATTCAGAGTAATCCAACTCCTGTGTCCTCATCATATAAACGCAAACACGTCGAATTCAGATACCTATGTCTTTCAAATAAACGATTCTCAAATGAAAAATAGGCTAGAGATTACACCAACACGACTAAGTTCATTCCAAACCTTCAGAGTGGACAACTAAAGCTCTTTTCATGCCAAATCTATTATGTGTTTTAACCATTTTGAAGACCTATCCAAATGGCCAAAAGATAACTTATTAGGGATGATAGAGATCGAGAGAAAATGTCAAGAATTAGATCCTTCACTTTTCAGTCTATTTTGTTTTCTTTTTTATAGGTTACTGATGCAATAACTAATAACTGCTATAGGGGCTGTTAGTAAGTGGAAAGTTTATAAAAGAACATTTAGTGGGTCTGTAGAAAAATTATATGGCCATTACCTAACTGTTTGGGTTTGTGGAATAATTATATGGCAGTTACCTAACTGCCCATAAGGTTTGTGTGAAATAATTATATTGTGTAATATGTGTGTAAAAATAGGAGCATGATTATAATTTATATGTTATAGGCAGATAATATTTTGCACTCTAAAGGAACATTATATTCTATGTCATATTACTTTACTTTGTAATTAGGTTTTCTTATTCAATAAATTCACACATTTTCTCTGTCCACTTCAGCACTTTTAATTATATTCATCTATTACTTTTTGAGAAGATACACACTAACAAATAAAAACAAATGTTCCCAGATTTAACAAACTATCAAGTTAAATTAAGTATTTTGCTACAATCACTTCAACAACAAAAAAAAGGATGATTCTAGGCAATTTAAAAGTTGTAATTTGAGCAGAAAAAGTCAATATGGATGCATTATTCAGTCAATTGATAATCTACATCTTAAAGGCCTAACAATATTCTACGCAGGGCTATACAGGGGACATCATAAACCCAATATTTCCCGCTTCATTCAGACACTCTTTAACCCCCTGATTTGCAAAAACAGAAAAAATAAATTACTCAAATGCATTGATCACCGCAAATAATTTGTTTTTTGAGAAATTTTAATAGTTAACAAAGGAGGGGAAGTAAATAAGGTATTTGCATTAACCTGAGGACCCAGGTCAATAGCAATTCCAATGCTTCTAACACATCAATACTTCCACAGGCAGAAGAGAGAGAAGCTAAACTAAAAGAAAGGAATTGATTAATTTTTTTATTAATTCCAGTCATGAGACCATACGGTGCTTATATAAGTGGATGCATACACACAGTAAGCTAGCAAATCAACCACACAACACAATAGCAGTGTTACTGCTACCAAACAGACTAACAAAATGTTGTTTTTGAATTTCAAAAAATCATTTAAAATTCACAATTTATACTACTGAAGATATTATTGGATTGAGACGTGGACTAGGTTGCTCCTACTACACCGTAGAAATATAACCATATTGATAATATATTTTCATAATGTATTTTAATTCATGTGTTAAGGACATCAACAAAAACATGGTTTTATGCAATAGCCGATAATTTAAAAGCATTGTTTCATTGTCTCTTCACCCAATACCGTTATCTATAGAAAAAAAAACATGGTTTCTAATTCCTTAAGAAACAATTTTTTGGATTCAAGAATTCCAACAGCATCTTGGAGTAGATCATGTATATCTCCATTTATATATATCAAAAAACATGTCACAATTTTTTTTTAATCTTTAATCTTTATTTTATTTTTATCTTTTTTTACTTTCATAGAAAAGATATCAACATATATTTGTGAAGTATCTCATAAATTTGTATCACAATAATTTGTAGTGATTATGACGGTGAATTTGAACACAATTCGTTTGAAAGCTTTTGTGAAGTGAATGAAATTTTACACATTTTATTGTCACTTAGAACACCTCAACATAATCGTATTATAGAAAGGAAAAACATATCTCTTCAAGATATGACACACACCATGATACATAAACTATATGTTGCAAAACACTTTTGGATTGAAACAATAAATAATGCATGTTATATTTAGAATAAAATATATATAAGACCTATTCTAAATAATTCTCCTTACGAATTGTGGAAAGGAATAAAACTCAACATTTTTTATTTTCACCAATTTTGTTGTTCTTGCTTTATTTTGAAAATTGTATTTTGGCAAGTTTAATTCAAGATGTAAAAAATATATCTTTTGGGGATACTCTGAATGCTCTAAATCATACAAAGTATACAATAAAGAAACTTTGATTGTTGAGGAATAACTCCATGTCAAACTTAACGACAAGAAGCTTGATTATAAAAAGCCAAGGCTAGATGAAGAACTAGACAAGTCTCCCATTGATAAACCTGTATATGACTTTGATAACACAAGAATTAGCAATGACATTCTATCTGATAGTCAAAGTCAACCATAACCTAAGAATGGATGGATATATAAATCTATCACATGTATATGACTTTGATAACACAAGAATTAGCAATGACATTCTATCTGATAGTCAAAGTCAACCATAACCTAAGAATGGATGGATATATAAATCTATCACATCCTTATACTATTATCATAAGAGATGTGAATGACCATTTGAGGACCATATCTACATTCAAATAAAAGTCAATGTTTGGGATCCTATTTGAAAGTGAAACAACATCAATAGATGAATTTTTATCAGATGATGGTTGGATAATAGTAATGCAAGCAGAAATAAATTAACTCAAGAGAAATGATATATGGGATCTAGTACTCAGACCTAGCGGAATTTCAAGAACAAATTAATTGAAAAAGGTAAAGTGGAAGCTAGGCTTGTAGGTCAAGGTTACAGTGAATAAGATGTTGATTATACTGAAACCTTTGCTGGTAAAAGGCTATAATAATTTTTCTCTCTTTTGCAACTTTTAATATTATCATCTTTTATCAAATAGATGTTAAAAGTACATTTTTAAATGATTATATAAATAAAATAAAATAAAAATGTATATTAAACAACCTCTTGGCTTTGAAAACAATGAACTTTTAGACCATGTTTTTAAACTGAAAAAATATTTATATGGTATTAAACAAACTTGCAGAGCTTGTGGTGTGAATGATTGAAAAGTCTTCTATTGAAAAATGATTTTGAAAGGAACTAGGTGGACACTACTTTGTTTAGAAGATCATCTAAAAATGACCTTATCATTGTTCAAGTATATGTGGATGGCATATTTAGTGGTTCCACTAAGGTAAAATTATGTCAAGAGTTTTCACCGCTAATACAAAATGTGTTTCAAATGAGTATGATAGGAGAATTGAAATTTTTTCTGAGTTCAAATTCAACAAAACTCTGAATGTGTCTACATTCATAAGACTAAATACGCAAAATAACTTACTAAAAAGTTTAAGATGAATCAATGCAAACCTATGATCACACTCTCGTGCATCCTACTTCTCCTCTTAGTAAAGATGACATAGATCAAAAGTATAAGAACCGTGTCTTAGAGTATATTTCTAACGTGTTATTTTCTATTTTTGTATTTTTATCATCGTAAATTATTATGATTATGGTTTTGTTAGTATTATTTAATTTTACTTGAGGTGAAATTATTTTCATGACTAAGATTGTATGTAGAAATAAAATTCCCATTTAAAATTATAAAACTAGATTTTATTTTTTAAACAATCGAGTAAAATGTATCCGATATCAAAATTTGAGACGGACTTCAATTTCAGTAAAAAAAAAAGTTATTTGGGACTTCTTGAGACTATTTGAAAATTGAATAGAGACAATTTATAACAATCAGGGTTCAAATATTAAAATGGCATTATTTTACAGTAATTGATTAACATGCTTTTGGTTCATCTCTCTTATGTTGTTTCGAGCAATTATTAAAAGAACTGTTTGAGATTCTGAATTGAACGAAACCAAGATACATGTAAAATTTATGACTTCTTTAATGCTATTAAGTAGTGTTATAGTTTGTGTCCAAAATATGTAATTAAAACTTTACTATATTATGTGAATCAGGTGAACTATATCGAATATTTAATTTTCGAACGAGAACTCAGACTTCCATAAAATTTTGAATGTATCTTCTATTATTTACTTTTGATTTGATTGGCAGTGAATTTGTGTATTTATTTTCAATATTGAAATATTATTTTACGATTGAATCACTTTCACAATGAAAATATAATTAATCATACTTTGAATACACTACTAGTTTATATGTTAGTAAAGTGATTTAAAGTCACCAAGACGAAATTATATTTTCGATTTATTATATTTTTTTTAAATCATGCTTGAAATATCATTGGAAATCTCTCCACCTGATGTTAAAATGCTTGTCAGCAAATTTTAATTCGGAAAAATTTACTGATAGAATATTTACTATTAGTAAGTCAAGTCAAGTTATATTATTGAGTAACCTTAAGTCGTTATCAACAAAAAGGGAAAGGAAACATAGGATGAATATGCTAAGAAAAGTTGAAAGTGACATTAGTTACTAGAATAAAGGCTAAATTACCGACCTATCCCTAACCAAAAGGGGAAAATGCGACGAGGTGAAACAAATTTTTATTTTTTTTAATCTTTAATAGAAAGTCCAATCTCAGGGATGCGACTATATATTATATATTTATTGTCATTTTATTAATTATATCAATTATAATTTAATAAATTATAAATAATTAAAATATTTAAAAAATATTAATAAAATAAAATACATTAATAAATAATAATAATTTTAATAATATTATAAATTTTAATAATAATAATAATAATAAAGTAAATTATATTAATAAAATTAATTAAATTGAACAAACAAAACACATTAAATTAAAGAAAAATACTACAAATTGAAAAGAAAAAAATACATCAAATTCATATTTTATTATTATTTTTATTAATTTTTATTTATTAGATAAA
>JBBPBS010001130.1:4834787-4864442 GCA_037974835.1 Cicer judaicum
TATAATAATGTGTCAAAATAAATAGGAGGAAATTTTTATAATAACGTCAAAACAAATAACTTGTCCATGATATCTTGCCATAAAATAACAATGTATTTTTTTAACAACTCTGTTTTATCTAAGTGCATTCTTTTATTTCTATTAATAGTATTTTGATTTTTTTTAATTATTTAATTTATTTAAATTTTTTTTATTATTATTTTATAATTAGATCAACAATATTTAATTTTTTTTTGTTTATCTGCAAGATGTTAGGGACAAGTTATTTATTTTAACACGTTATTATAACAACTTCATCATCTTTTGGTACATTATCATGACAACTTCCTCCTATTTTTTTTATCTAATAAATAAAAATTAATTAAAATAATAATAATAATAAAATATGTATTTTTTTTCAATATGTGGTATTTTTTCTTTAATTTAACGTGTTTTGCTTGTTCAATTTAATTTAATTTATTTTATTTTATTAATATAATTTACTTTATTATTATTATTATTATTTAAATCTATAACATTTTTAAAATTATTATTATTTATTAATGTATTTTATTTTATTAATAATTTTTTGTATTTTTAAATTAATTATAAATTATTAAATAATAAGCAACATTATTAATAAAATGACAATATATATATATATATATATATATATATATATATATATATATATATATATATTAGTATATAGTCGCATCATCGCATCCCCATATTGCGATCAACAAGTAGAACTAAAAAGTAGAGTATTATTTTTTTGAAATGTGGCATTTTGATTAAAATTTATAAAAAAAAACATTATAAAAAAAAAAGTCGAATTTATTCTTCATTGTGCTATACCCATGCCTCTCCCCTCTTTTATCTATAAATAGACTTTCATTTCTCCTCCTAAATTGTTAGAAACTTAGTGTATTTGAGATGTTTGGTACTAAGTCTTTTTCTTCCTTCTTTTCATTTGTTCATGGCAAAAAATGGGTGTGTTGTAAATAACATTAATTTCTTTCACCCACTTTATCTCTTGTTCATAATATTATAATAGTCCTTACTATTTTGTTGTTGCTTAGTTTATGTTCATTAAAGTTCCACACACTTTGTTTAAATTTATGTTCATAAATGTTTCAAGCTCTACGTTTATTTTTTAAGTGGATGCAGATTCCAAACACTTTGCTTATGTACAACCTCGTGCATAACCTAAGCTTTATGCTTTGTGTTCAAGAGCTAGATTCATTGTTCAAGTTTATTTTGTTAAAAAGTTTCAATTTGTTTAAAGCTTAAAAATTCAAACTTTATGTTCCAAAGTATGTTGAGAGCAAGAATGTTACTGCAAAAGTAGTTTTACTTCAATTCAATACTGAAGGAAGACAAAAATTTATAATTGCATTTATAAAAGAAATTCATTTTGTTTCAACAAGTATAAAAACACAATTGTAATTGAAATATCTTACAACAATTCTCATCAAACTATTTTACAAAAATTGAGAAAATCTGAAATTTAAGTATGAATAAGATTGAAATGAAGTAACAATGTCAATTACAAGAAAAGGAGTTTGAATTGTAATTGTTCCTTTTTAAAAATTCATGTTAAAACTCAATATTTAACTCGAGATTGATCTTGGTTATAAATGAAAAATATTCTTGGTTAGTGAAAATACACAATTTTAACTTATCTATATAAAATATGATTAGACGATAAAAAGTAAATAAAGATAAGGGAAGAGATATCACACAAAGATATATTCTGGTTTATCCAACACGGGTTACATCTAGTTCTCACAATTGTGAGATTTTTTATTAAGTGCTCAAAGCAAGATAGTTCTTAATTTTCACACAGCTTTTACAGATCAATCTTGATCTGTTACAAAATACTATATTTTTACCTAAAAGGATTTCTACAGGTTACCCTTCAATCTTCAAAAAAGATTTTTACACATTACCTTTTAATCATAAAAGGTTTTTTTTTTTTACAAATTAGACAAACTATTTCAACAATATAGGCTTGAGATATAAAGTGTTGAATTAAAGATATTGGTAGAATTTTAGTATGCTCAACTTGTGTTTCAGATTAGATTCTATGATTTAGAACTCAGTAAAATTGATTCTAATATTAAGTTAAGAATATAATTGAATCTTTGAATTAATTGAGAAACTCAAGAGATTTAGAATATGATTGTATGAGTGATGTATTGTTTTGCACTTGAAGCTCTGATCTATCATTCATCTTGAGGCTTGTTATATATATTTCAAGAAGACTAGTGACAAATCGTTTAGCCATTGGGAATGGTCCAGTTGTCATGTTTCAGTAAGTGGATAAGATCAGTCATAACGCAAGAATGCTTTTGCTTAAAGCAAGAATGTTCTTGTAATCCAAGAACGATTTTCGTTTCTGCTTTGAGGTGTGCTGAGGTTTAAGCTTCGCTTGAAAGCTATCAGAAGTGATCTCATGCTTTGTACCACGTGTGTAGGATGGTCAAAAGTACAACTAAGATGTCCAGTCCAATCTGTCAGTTTTGTACTTGATGATTGCTCAACTTGAAGAATGATATTGCATGATAAATTATGAAGCACAACTTTGTCTCTGTTCTTTGGAATGATTCTTATACTTAAATGATCCTTGTATATTTCTGGTGGAATTCTAGAAGTAATTGTAAATAATGGATCTAATACTTTCTTTAAGAATTTGATCATTCTTGTTATTTTAGAATTGTGGAGAATGTTCGTTTTACATAATGCTGTCAAGAACGTTATTCGTTCCTCTGAATGAGCTTGCTTCTTTTTAATCTGATTTATTTTGAAATGTTTGATACCTATCCTTAATTAACATACTCAAACACACATGTTAAAAATCAAAATATTTAGAATCATAATTATAAGTCTTAATTAACTTTTGTTTAATTATCATCAAAACATTAATTTGGGATTTTGTCTCAACACGAAGAACAACATCAAATACTTTGAAGAAATTATGGACTTGGAACTTTGAAGAACATTGAAACAATAAATATAGATTGTACTTTGAACATCAAACACTTTGATCAATACCAAATACTTATAACATATTCAAACATAATTATTGTTTGAACATTAAGCACTTGTACAAACATATATTTATCTAAGTGCTAGATTTGTGAGTCAAACACAAATCAAACAAACACTTGTAATTTGGCCCATAAGTGGTTGTTGTATTTGCCTCAACGTATTGCAGATGCAACCGAAATGTTGAGCAGACTTAATTGAGTGAGATTAAGTGGTTTATGTAATTTAAGTTGAATTATTAGAAGAAATCCTTTACATGAAGGTATTGGACATAGATAGTCAGTTCGGTGGTGAACCAGTATAAAATTCCTTGTGTGTTCCTTCTTTTATCTTTGCTTCTATTTTTGAAATTGTCTTACTCACCAAGTTACAAATGAATTTCAAAAACAGTTTTACCAAATCATAACACAACTTTCTCACATTGTAAAATATGACCAAAAAATTAGTTCATTCTTAAATAGAATCTTCAAATTGTTTTATATCATTCTTTTTAAGAGAAACTTGTGAATTATACAATTGCAATAAATTGAGGTTTTTTCTTATATGTAAATATAATGATCAAATGATGTAAGATACATTTATGAAAATAATTGTATTTAAAATATGTGACTAAATAAATAATAACAAATTATAAAATTAGTGGGAGAAATAAATAGGTAAAGCATAAAAATTTACAAAATTGTCATCAATTTGGGGGATTTTTCTACCATTATATCCTTTTTTTTTTTAAATCAAAATATGTCACTCTCAGATTTATATACCAAATTGTCCTACTTTTTGGGCCCAATAGGAAGTCGCTGGCCCAAGATGCGACCAGCTGAAGTAGTTCTGAATTGGATTTATTTTCGTTGGTCCAGGATGCGACCTCTTACTAGGGTTGAATTTTTTTTTGCAACTCTAGTAAGAGGTCACATCATGGGCCAACGACCTCGAAGTAGGTCCAATTCAGAACTTCTTCATCTGGTCGTACCCTGGACCAACGACTTTCTATTGGACCCAAAGAGTAGGACAATCTGATATATAAAACTGGGAGTGGGGTATTTTGGTATAAAAAAAAGAAAAGAAAAAGGGGTATATTGAAAAAAAATCTCAATTTGGGAGAAAAAAATGTGGTTCATTGTAATGAGAGTAGTTGAGGCAATAAAATTATATAGTTAAAAACAAAATTGTTCTTAAGTTTTAACTTAACTGAGAAATGTCGATATTGTTAGGTTGAAATAATAATGCAATTAATGGGAGAAATATAAAGATAAAGCGATCAAATATTTAAGAGGGATAATTTCCATGTAATAAAAAAGATGACCAATAAATTTGTATAACAATAATAATAATAATAATAATTCCATTAGTGGGAGGATAAATTTTTTTTTAAAGGTTAAAATTGATAATTTTTTTTAAAAGATGTAACTAAATAAAAATAAAATAATAATAATAATGCAATTAGTAGAAGAATAGTTTTATTGTAATGGCCAATGGGAGTAGATTTAAAAGGAAAATGATAAGGACTGATAATGTTTTTAAAAGTATGTGACTAAATAAATAATAATAAATAATAATGTAATTAGAAGGAGAAATAAATATATAAAATATAAAAATAAATTTACAAAATTTCCATTAATTTGAGAAGGAAAATTTCTATGAAAAACTTAACAAATTTTAGATATAATAATATAAGATACGATTAATTAAAATTTATATTCATTTATTATGTAATTATAGGAGGTTTTGCCAAAATAACAAATGCTATTATGTTACCAATTATGTTTATTCTTGATTGCCTAATTTTCCTTGGACCAAAAATTTATATATATATTTTTTAATTATTTTTATCAGAAATAACTATTTTTATGAGCATTTAATGTAGTAATGTAAGGAGACAATTATGGTGCTAATTAATGTGTTTTATCAAGCAATCCAGAAATATTGCTTGTTTAATATGTTTATATATATAGTTTCAGTCAAATATAGATATAGTTCATTTTATTTATTATTAATATAAAAAATATTAAATCAATATATTTTCAAAATCTTTTTAAAGTCTATATAACAGAAATGACTTTTATCTTACTTCTCTCAAGACAAAATATAAAATATAAGATAAAATCCTCTAAAATGGCGTTTCACAATCAATCATATCTTTTCGGTGTTTCATGCATTGTTTTAGTCTTGGTTTCAGGTAAGTGAAAATTTTATTTTACCTATCAGATGTGTTTCTTTAAACAATATTAACTAACTTAAATTAAAAGTTATTATATTTTTATTCAAAGACTACATATTCATGATCAACAATAAAGTGATTATCTATTCCGATAAACAAATACTGATTATGGGTTCATTTGTAAGTATTATTTTTGTAAATAAGAATGCATTCTGATATTTGAATTAAGAATTAGTCAGCCTAATTAATGTTTTTTTTCATCAAGCAATCCAGAAATATTATTTAATATGTTTATATATATAACTAGTCAAATATATACATACATAGTTATTTTTATATATTACTAATATAGAAAATAGTAAATTAATGCATTTTCATTTTTTTTTACCCAAATATTTTTAAAGTCTACAAATCAGAAACAAAGTTAATCTTACTTCTTGCAAGACAAGATATAAAATATAAGATAAAATCCTACAAAATGGCTTTTCACTACTATCAATCTTATGTTTTGAGTGTTTAATGCATTGTTTTAGTCTTAGTTTCAGGTAAATGAAAATTTTATTTTATCTATCATTTGTATTTTTATAACTAATATTTAGTAGAGTTATCAATTTTACAAATCCATTAATTATTAACCTTAATCGATATGATATGTTCGAGGGAAAAAAAATTCATAGTTTAAAAATTTCTAAAAAAGAAAGTCACCAAAATAAAAAAATTTCTAAAATTTTGTAGACTTAAGTAACTTATGGGCCAACTTATTCAAAAAAATAAAAAAATTAGATTTCTTTGAGAAATATTTCTTATATTTTTTCAAAAAAAATAAATATAAATTTTTTTTTATAAAAAATATTTCAATTAACAAAACATTAAACATATAAACCCCCTACTTAATCTTATAAAAAATAATAAATAATAGATCGGAGCTTTATTACATTTATTTCAATAAGAGATATAATATTAAAGATTTAGTATGAAATTTTTAAGAGAAGTTTGTAACTTTATTGACAGTTCTATTATCTACTAATTTAAATTGCAAATTATCATATTTATATTCAAAGACTACATATTCAACAGTTAAGTTTATTCAATATTGACTATGTGTCCATTTGTTATTACTATTTTTTGTAAAATGATCGCTTTTAAAATTTTATGTATGTTACAAAACCGCAAAATCTGAAAAATAATCTACAAAGTAATTAAAATGACAAGTTGTTGTCAATAGTTTTTCAAAAAAAAAAAATTATAACTGATTTCTTTTAAAAAAAATTATTTTCACTAAAACAGACAACTATAAAATAAATTCTCGTTTTTGTTTAAATTTTTAAATTTAATCTCTAAATTACATAATATCAAAATTAGCATTTTTTTTAAATCTATAACAAATAATATTTATATTGAATTTGTTCAGGAGTGGTTACTAGTTTGGAGACTTCACCTGTGGCACGTGCCAAACCAAGATGTGTTGTGGGGAGTGCAGGACAATATTGTTGCATATCGGGCTGTACTTCAACCTGCTACACAGATTGTAAGAAAAAAGGACATCCTAAGGGTGGAGTATGTCACGTTGAATTTATTGCGAACCTATGTTGTTGTTTTACAACATGAAATCTATTGTATGCAAGGACAGATCCAGAATTTTATCATATATGTAACTGAAAATAGTAATAAAATTATATCAATGTATTCTACAAGAAGTTTCAAAATTTTATACAATTATTATTTTTTAAATTATTTGATTGATAAAGAAAGATAAATGGTAAATAAATAGTTTAAATGAAAGGTAAAATTGATTAAAAAAGTTATTACACCAAAATTTGGTTTTCATTATGAGTATAAATATTTTAAAAACTCCAGTTATTTAATTGAAGACATCCTTAGTCGAATAAAGTGGATAAACTTTTTAAACAACACAATTTAAATAAAACGTAAAATTAAAATAAAAAAGTCACACAAAAATTAAATAGTTATTTTTTTAAAAAGAGTGTTGCAATCAAACTTATACATACTAAATACCATATCCAAGTATGATTGCATCTTTTTATTTATCAAAATAGTTGGAGTCAAAAGGTTCAATAAAAAAATATTACATTTGTAGTACCTAATATTTTCCGGCCAATCATAAATAGTTTTTTAATTATACTCTTTGCTTCTATCTCTAATTTCATTTCTACCTCTAGTGGTATCTTTTGATTTTGCCTCTGATTCCATTTTTGCCTTTGTTTTCATTTTTGCCTCTTAGATTTCATTTCTGCATTTTTTCGGCCTCAGTGTTTTTCACCTTTACAACTGCACACACAATCTTTTATTTTTAACCATTATTTAGCCTTTTTTGCTTTTTGTTTTCTTCTAAAAAAGTTGCAATTTTTTCTAGTGTGCACGCCATCTTTCCAATCCTTTTTAAGCCACTTTTTTTTTTCTCTTTATTTCTTAAAATGGTTATAACTTTTACTAAGTATATAAGTAATTAAAAAACGTGTCCCCTTTTTTTTCATACTTAGATTACCAACCCAATTTTTTTTCAAAAAGAAAGCAAATACAAATCTCAACTATATTCCATGGATACAATGATTAATCATTTTTGTCTAGAAATTGAGAAAAAATTCATCCTTAGAAAGAGGAGGAGGGGAAAGTTTGCAATTTTCATTTTTTTAAGCTAGTAAGAAGTCGGAGAGTTTTCAGTTTTGATTTTTTTAAGTTCGTAAAAGTTTTTGTTAGTAATATAAATAAAGCATGAAATGAGTTAAGAAAGAATACAACTTAAAACAAAAAAAAACAAAAATACAAACAAAGAAAATCAAGGACTATAGCAAATATTCAACTTGTGTGGTAACTATTTCTAAACTCATATTTGTAATAATTTTATAGTTTAGTAGTGTTATACCTTTATTTTGAATTTTGTTTATCATAAATAAATAAGCATTTTAGTTTTTGTTAAAAGTCATATTAAATTCTTTAGTGTTATAATAATTGTCATCTTATTCTTTTATTTAAGTTATGAACTAAGTACAATTAACATCAACCACTTTTAAAATGATAGACACTCAAAATTCATTCTACGATTTATCATTATCATCTTTAATGAAATGGATATCCATGTTATTCAAAATCAATTTTGGCTAAAAGGTTGGTTGAAATGTTACATTTTGCCAAACTTATTTTTAAGACGTTTGAGTTGTGACAATTTGACGATCTTAAGCTCTAAATAATAATTATCTTTTTAATAAAATAAGACGACTGAGTTGTGACGATTTGGTGATGTTAAACTTTCATGACCAAATCCAAATAAATAATAAAACTTTCTCATCAAAATCAATTTATCAGACCCAAAGTTTTATTTTCTTTCATTAAATCAACAAATTTTTTTATCCAATAATTTTATTGTAAGCAAACACCTTTTTTTTTTTTTTAAAAAAAAGCAATCAATACATTCACATTTTCTATCAAGAAATATGTATATTTGATTTCTCCATCACATCAAGAGATACCTATGAACAAGATTGCACTCTTGTCAAACATAGTAATAAATTTTTTTCCTCTATGTTTTAAATATACTTTTATGATTAGATTATTTCCATAAAAAATTTATATTTGCATTTTAAAAAAGGAGAAATAAATTTATATAAGTTAACATTAATTTTGCACAATAAATTTTATATAACCATATTTTAATGAATGTTGTAGGGTGCTAATACATTTCCTACACATAATCGACTCTTAAACTCAAAATTTTGTGTGTGTGTGTGTGTGTGTATAGGTCATACCATACAATATTCATAATCATTCATTTTTATGTGGTCCGTTGGAGAACCATTGATTTCAAAGCAAGGTTGTGGATATATATGATTAAAAATGAGATTCAACAATGAAACCACAGTTCCAATGCTAAAGGAAACTCTAAATGTGAAAGCCAAAAAGCCTCATGTTGGTAGTTTAAAAAAGACTATGTAGCTTGATGGAGCTTAATCACCGATTAACCTTTACTAAAAAATATGGAAGGACTCTTGATTTATTGGATGTGGATGTACAAATAGGGGCTATCACCGCTTTGGCTCAATTCTACGACACTCAATTGAGATGTTTCACCTTTCAAGACTTCCAATTTGCACCTACTTTGGAAGAGTTTGGACCAATTTTAGGCTACTCCATAGAAAAAGGGAAACCTTATCGTTACATGGGGAATTATTCATGCACAACCAAAGTAGTTGGGATACTAAGGGTTGAAGAGGAAAAATTGATTAACTATAAGAAGAAAGAGATTTTTGGTTTTCTAGGAAGTTTTTTTTTATGAAAGAGCACATCATTTAGCTAAAGCCCAAGATTGAAATTCTTTTATGGAGATGTTAGCTCTCACCATCTATGGGGTTGTTCTATTCCCAAGTGATGTAGAAATTATAGATTTCACAGAAATTGATGTCTCCCTAGCTTTGAAGAATATAAGAGAAAATCCTACAATAGTCGTCCTAGATGATGTGTACTATACACTTAACTATTGTAATGAGCAAAAAAAAGAAAAAAAATTTTGTGTTGTTTACCTGTGTTTCCCTATCAATAATTTTAAGAACGGTTACTTGACATAAAGGATAATCAAGAATGGGCTCAAAGATTGGTAGATCTTAATGAAAAAACAGTTTGATGGTTTGCAAGATGGCGAGAAGTAATATACCAATGTGGAACATTGCCTAATATGCCCTTTATGGGGACTAGAGGTTGTGTAATTTATAACCTAATATTGACCTTGAGACAACTTGGGTATCCCATCATAGGAGAACCAATGTCAAAATTGATAACCCCTTTTATCTTTTATGACACTGGTCTAGAAAACATTGAAGATTTGGGGAAATTACGTGAACCTTGAAATATGATAATCAGAAAAAGGATGGAACTATGAAGTAGAAGTTGTGGTGCATATGATTACTACCGACAATTGATCAAGAATAGGGTCCAAGAAATTAAGCTACCTTTTTGTCGTACATTTGAGGCGGTCGATGAAACACTGATGCAACCCAGTATTGTTAGTGAAGAGATTGAGAGGTTGCTAGCATCAATTCTAGAGGCAGAAGAAGAAAACAAGAACTTACGCTAAGACAAGAACGAAACCAAGCACAAATCTTTATGTTTGAGAAGACAAGAAAGAGACCAATCACGAGATGAGGTTGAGAAATTGCGAAAATGGCTGAAAGATTCATAAATCAGTGAGATTAATGCAAAAAGACCATTGGATGATTTGAAACAACATTGGGAGAAAGTGGTAGTAGATTATAAGACAAGGATAAAAGAAGAAAATAATGACAAACAAGAAGCTGCTGCCATGTACCAAAATGCATGGTTGAAAGAACAAGACGAAGCAAATATGTTAAGAAATCGAATGATGGATCAAGTGGAAGCAATAGAGATACTTGGCTAAGAAAGGTTAATATGGATGGATCGTTGTGAAAGACTAACTTTCATAGCTAACCAAGCCATCAAAAGGGTCCCCGTACTCCTATGGTAAACAAAAGCAAACATAGTTCCACCCGCCACATATATTAAGATTATTACTTTCATTCAACATTTTAATAGTTTAATAGAAGCAATGAATGATTCAATTCGCCGAGAGCGATAAAAACAATGTATTTTAGAAGAAAAAATGTTGCACTTATATCCTTTGAATTATCAATGAACGAGTTTATTTTGAGTTTTCTCTACGAACGTGTTTGGCTTTGATGCATGATAAAAAAAAGAGATGTTTGTGTCTAGGTTGTGAAATCAATGGTTTTCTAATACCCACATGCATCCATATAAATCTTCATTTTTTAACTAGTATCATATGATCTTTCAAAAAAAATAATAGTTATTTCCCCGATACCCTTATCAAACTCGTGCGAACTCCAAAATCATGTATGAACTTGAGCAAAACCGAGAAGTGATGAGAGTAGATGTTAGCCAATTCAAGGACAAGGTTGATCGAATCATATAGGCTATACGAGCTTTGACAAGAAAGGAGAATACAACCAACTTTACCCCGATACACAACAATTTCGTACGATAGCTATGTCATTTCATATGTATGGTATCCCACCTGGTTACACGCCACCCTTAGTTATCAAACCCATGGAAAACAACCCAACCCACTCAACTATTAACTCTCAAAGCCTAAATCAACCACAAATCCCATCTCCTCTAGGCTACGTGCCACCCCAACATATTTTACCCTCAGAAAAGATTTGGCTAATGCCTTCTTGAAGTAATAAAAGTACAACATCGACATGGCCCATGACAGGATGCAATTGCAAAATTCATAGAAAAAAGACAATGAAACATTCAAAGAATATGCAAAACGGTGGAGAGAAGTGGCTTCTCAAGTAGATCATCTTTTATCTGAAAGTGAAATGGTTGGTATGTTTATGGATACTCTCCAGTCGCCCTATTATGATAAGATGATTGGGAGTATGTCATCAAATTTTTCTGACATGGTCATGATAGGAGAAAGAGTAGAAAGTGGGATGAGGAGTGTCAAAATCGTATGTGGGGAAATTGGTGTGAAGCAACCCCAGATGGGATTCATAAAGAACAAAGAAGAGGATGCTAACAGTGTAATGATAAACCCAACACTACAAGAAAACATGAATTTTGTGAGGGCCAAAAGCCCTCACAAAGGGGAAAAAACAGCCACAAAGGTGGATTTTGTGAGGGCTTTTGGCAGTCACAAAGAAGCTGGTCACAAAATTTTGTGAGGGCTTTTGCAGCCACAAAGTGCCTGAAACAGGTTGGCATTTGTGAGGGCTTTTGCAGCCACAAAAGACAGGCATTTGTGAGGGCTTTTGCAGCCACAAAAGTCTGTCTTTGTGAGGGTATAGGTCGCCACAAATGACAAGCTGAATTTGTCTGATTGGACCTCTGTGAGAGCTTTTGGCCGCCACAAAGGACAGGCTGAATTTGCTGACTGGACCTTTGTGAGGGCTTTTGGCCGCCACAAATGCCAACATAATTAAAAAATAATATATTTTGTGAGGGCTTAGGCCGCCACAAAATAATTCGTATTTAATAAATTAATTTTTAAATTCAAAATTAATAATTTATTATAATATTATATATAATAAATTAATATAATTATAATATTAAAATTTAAATTATAATTAAATTAAAATTTAAATTAAATTTAAAATATAATGTGATTATAAATTAAATTTAATATATAATAAACTAATCTTAATATAATTAAAAATTTAAAATAAAATATTTAAATTAAAAATAAAGATTAATAATTAAATTAAATGAAGAGTAATTTTGTGTAGAGAGAAGGAGGAGAGAATAGTATTATGAGGTTTTAGAGAGAAGTTGGATGTGAAAAAATGAAGTAGGAGGGGGAGAAATATATATAGTGTTGCCTTGAGCATTTGTGGCGGCCAAAGCAGCCACAAATACCAGTTGGATTGTGCATTCCTTTGTGGCGGCCTTTGCAGCCACAAATTCCACTGGTCACGTACTCCTTTGTGACGGATTTGACCCTCACAAAATGCATTTTTTGTGGCTGTAAAAGCCCTCACAAACTCCTTAAATATTTAACTGGATTTTGTGACTGCCTAAGCCCTCACAAAATCACAATGTTGTGATTTTGTGAGGGCTTAGGCAGCCACAAAATCCAGTTAAATATTTAAAAATTTGTGAGGGCTTTTTCAGCCACAAATAAAGACCAATTTCAATTTTGGCCTTTGTGAGGGCTTTTTCGGTCACTAATTTGTGAGGGTTTTATTCGGCCACAAAATATTTATAAAGTTGGCTACAAATTTAAGTTTTTCTTGTAGTGCAAGGGTCTCCTTTTCTTCATCCACGAATTCTTATCGACCTCCAAGTTTTCTGCCTCCGATACCTCAAATTCCCTATCCATATGTGGTTGCAACCTCACAAGCTCCACACCCTCAATATCACCCTTCAAGGCCACTTTTATTATCAACTACCTCTGGTCCAACCCCCACATGTCACGTTTTCCAACAAAACCAATAGAACCAAATCCAAGCTCGAACCAATACAAACCACCAATTAATTGAATAAAGAAGGTAACTTACTTTGACCTGATTCTCGTAACGTACAACCAATTGTTGCCTCACCTACTCCAGAATTCAATGGTAGTCCTTAAACCAATGAAAACTTTGGAATCATCATTCCAAAAATGGTACAACCCAAATGCCAAGTAGGAGTCGTAGTGCATTCTGTCAAAGATTGTCGAGCCTAAAACCTAAAGTGCAAGAACTGATAGTTGCAGCATAAAATTTTGAAAAGAATCTAATAATAAAAGTACATTTAAAATATAGAGAGAGAAAAAAAAATTTCGTTATTATGCTTAACAAAGTGAAATCTTGCTCTTACGGATATTCTGGTGCGATTGATAAATCAAAACTAAGTAGTTCATGTTAAAAAATGTGGATGTGTTTACTGTTATTTTAAAGAAAAAAATTATTTTGCACAAAAAATGAGCTGGTTTAATTGGTATAGTTATATTGGAATACGAGTTTTAAGACTATCAAGTTGTACAACTTGTGTCTCAAAAATTCAAATATTAAAAAGATGTCACATTTAAACTAATCAAATTTTAAAAGTTGATTTTGAGTTAATTAAAAAAAATAAAAATAAACTAGTGTTAGAACTATCAAGTTGTCACAAATTGCATCATAAAAGATTAAAAAATGTCACATCTAATTAATGAAATTAAACTAAATTTCATATATTTATTAATTTATTTGTGAAAATGTGTTTTAGAACTATCAAGTTATCACAACTTGTGTCCTAACAACTCAAAAATTAACAAATGACACATCTAATTAACTCTTCAATATTTGATTATAATTTTATCTTTATTTTCTTTTTAAGAACTTAAAAAATTGATACAAAATATTAAATAAGTTTAAATGATTCTTCGAAATAAAATTAATAATAAACACGAAAATAAAATAACAACAACAGAAATATATGAACTTATAACTTAATTTGTTAAATAAAAAAAAAAACACAATTTAATACTAATTACAAATGTGATCCTCTTTTAAAATATTTTTTAATTTAATAAGTGAAGAAATAAAATTCATTTTAATATTAAATAGCACAACCCAAAAAAAAAATATATTATAATGTAAAATAAATGATATTTATTCCCATTTAATTATGTCCATAATTACTTATATTAAACATAATTATTATTATTAAATGAAATAAACATCTTATTACTTAGTTAGGGTGAAATAGTTAACGTGAAGATAGAGAACGGGAAGAAAAGCTCATCCATCACACATCTATTACTAAGAAAATTTATATCAAATCGCAGTATTATTATTAAATGGGATAAACACAACTAATATTTAGTTAATGTGAAATAGGTGCGTAGCGTGAAGACCGTAAATGAGACACCTACTACCATGGCATACAAATCACCTTTTTTTTCCAAAGCACAAGTAAGAAACAAATTTCTAACTCTGCAACACACATAAAAAACTAATCTCAAACAAAACAGTATCCACCAATTTTAAATTTTGCATAAAAATATGATCTCAACCAAAATTTCATATATATAACAAAACAAAACTTTATCTTTCAATAATATACAGTTTTAAACAGTAGAGCAAGAAGAGAATGAGAATGAGAAAATAGAGGTGTTGCGTGGTGGTGTGTGGCTGTAACAAGTATCTTGTCTATAAAAAAAATTTCAAAAAAAAAAAAATTCAATTAACAAAACATTCTCTTACTTAATTTCACAAAAATTAATAAAATAATTAATTGGAGTTTTAATACATTTATTTAATAGAAGATTTAATATTAAGAATTTAGTATGAGATGTTTGAGATGAGCTTATAACTTTATTGACAGCTCTATTATCTACTAACTTAAATTGCAAATTCTCATATTTATATTCAAAGACTACATATTCAACAATTAAGTGATTATCTCTTCCAAAAAACCAAATACTGATTATGGGTGCATTGTAAGTATTATTTCTATAAATAAGCACTTTTGAAAGTTTGTTTCTGTTCTTTAGAGTTTTAATAGAAAATTAAAAATATAGAACCAAATTTTTTGTTAAAATAGACAAACACAAAATAACTTTTATTTATTTTTTAAATCTCTAAAATATAATCTCTAATTTATATAATATAAAAATCATTTTTTTAAAGGACTGGTTATGGAGTCTTCACCAGTAGTGCTTGCAAGACCAAATTGCCTTGTGGGGAGTGGAGGAAGATTTTGTTGCATAGGGGACTGTGGTGATAACTGTGCCGAAGAATGTGTGCGTGAAGGATATTATAAAGCTGGATTTTGTCACAAAATATTTATTATGCATTTATTTATGTTGTTGTACAATATGAATTCTTTTCTATGCAAAGGCTAAATATCACTTATGTTCTTTAATTTAATTTCAGTTAATATTTTAGTTTTTTTTTATTTTTTTATTTTATCATTTATTTTAATTTTAAGTGACAATTTGATCTTTTATGTTTTAAAATATTAACAATGTTATCCTTATTTTTATAAAAATTCAAAAAATCATCAAAATTTTCAAACAAAACCCATAAATTTAGTTATATTCTTTGATATAAAATAAACTTCCTCAAATTTGTAGATCAAATTTTCAAATAGACTCATATTTGTCATTTTTTATTTGATGTTGTTAGAGATGAAATTATGAGTTTATTTAAAGATTTATGTTATAAATTTGATGAAATTGCATTATATTGAGGATCATAATTAATTTTATGGGTTTTGTTTAAAATTTTTGATGAATTTTTTGAAATTTTGCAAAAAACAAGGATAACATTGTTGACATTTTAAAACATAAAAGATCAAATTGTCACTTAAAATTAAAATAAATGACCAAATCAAAAAAAAAAAGACTAAAACGTTAATTAAAATTAAGTTAAGAGACCACAAGTGATATTTAGCCTTTAAAATAATACTAATGTACTTATATTAGTCTAATAGTGTGTGTAATATTTGTCACTTTTTCTTCATAAAAATAACAGAAGTTGTAAAGTTATTTTAAAAAAAATCAATTATTTGATTGGTAAAGAAAGATATATGGTAAATAAAAAGTTTAGATGAAGGGTAAATTTGGTAAAAGACTATCACACCAAATTTTGATATTTAAAGAATTCATTTATTTAATTGAAGGCACCTTTAATTGAATAGAGAATGATAAGTTATTAATAAAACAATTTAAATGAAAGGTAATATTGAAAGAAAAAAGTGACATCAAATTTAATACTCCTCATTTTTTTGTCATACTTAATGAGAAGATTAGGAGTATTTTATTTATTTTTTTTGGGTCAAATCCTGCACATAAGCATATCTTCAACATAAGTAGTGGTTTAACACCTCTAATTGTTTATCAACCAACTCTATTTACCTATTAATCAAGAGGATATAACGTGTAATTAATTTGTTGTTTTGCTCAGGTGCGACCAATTCTAAATGAGTGAGCTTAAATCTCTTATTTTTGTAGTGATTCTTGCAACTCACCAAACTTTTTATTGATATTTATTTTATGATTTTTAAAAGCGAGGAACAGAGCCTTTGATATAAGATTTTGGTAACTGAATTTAAAGATTTAAACGAGGGTGGTTGAGTCCTAACTGACAAAACTACATTTCTTGGAGAAACGATATTATTAGAAGTTAATTTGCAAAGAATGGACAATGAAAGTGGTTTGCGAACAAGCGTCGACTACAACTAATAAGTATTATTGAAACACAACTTTTGACTGCAACCATTTTTTATATATAAAATATATAATAAGACACACATTATATTTTGGCAAATTTGAAAAATGTTACTTAATTATAATATTTAGACAAATACAAAATTTCTATTAATAAAAATAATTTAAAAAATAAAACATATTGTGCAGATTTTTTTTAAAGAAAAAATAAAACTTTTATTACATCAAGATTTGAGAGTTTTATGAAGTTTTATGAAGTGTTTTTTAAAATTTATTGACCAATTAAAAAATAAGATAACAATTTATTGTACTGTCACTTTATTGAGAGAAAAAAAACACTTTTTTTAATTGAAGTTTGAAAATTTATTTATGAATTTAAAAAATACAATCAATTATACCACGATAATTGTTTTTCTAACATTATTTTAGCAACTACCGCTTTAAATTTTTATTTAAAATTACGTAAATTTAATTAAATTTTTTTAGGAATTAATTTTGTGCCTTTAGACTTTTCTTCTTCCGTTGTTAAATGTATGCCATTATATCCCACATTTTCGGTACCTCACTTATAAATATCATTCACGTTATATCATCTATACACAATTTCTTCTAATTTCTCCAAAAAATAGTCATGTATTTTGGTTGTTAGAGTTGTGCGACTATGGTTTCTATCTGATTTGAATGTCAGACACGATGAAAAAGATATTGATGTATGACAGACAATATTTAATTATTTCTTTTATAAATTCAAAATTTTAAATTATATACAATTGATTTTGTTATGTAATTAATTAAACGAATTTTTGTTTCATATTTTTAAGGTGATAAAATTCAAGCAATTGTGCTAAAGACTCTTATTTCTCGTTTTGACTCTAATATTCGTGAGAGAAATGTTTACAATTTTTGTTCTTTTGGTGTTGCGTCTAACTCTCGAACATATAGATCAACCGAACACAAATTCAAATTGAATTTGCAAAATGGTACGAGAATTACTTCATTATGATAGACTATGTTGACACGAACTACTTTGATTGCTAAATTTATTTCAATTTGTCACTTTATTTTATTTTAGTTATTTACGATTTAATCATTATTGTCCATTATTTTAAAAATTTCTATTTAATCAAATTTAGTTGTTTAATATTTTAATTATCATTTTAAAAAATAAGGTAGATTAAGATCAAAGTTGGTGATGCAGTCATAATTTTGAGAAACATTAATAATTTTACGACCTAATTGAAGATTCTAATAATTTGTAAACATATAGACGAAATATATTTTACTTTTAGATTTTCTTTTTATTGTAAATTATTTATTTTATTGCATGAGATTGAATTAATGATAAAATTAAAATTATATATTTAATATTAATACAAACAAAATTTATGAGAATTGATAAATATATATATAAATTAATATAATGATTTATTTATAAAAATTGTAATTATTTCCATACGACACGCGAGTTACACACTAGTATATGTATATAATAACTACTAAATTACAAAATATGAACTAAATTATAGTATTCATTTAACTACTAAATCACACAGCTATAAAAGTGGTTACTCAAATATTCAAATTAATTAAAGATATAAATTTAGATATATGTTATAAAAAAATGTCTCAATAATAAATAAATATTAAAAAATATTCAAATTAATTCAATTATTTTTTTGAAAAAAAAATATTATTTACCATATATGGTGAACACTACCTACGTATTACGTATTAAGTATGATGTCCATAATTTATGTTCAAATAACATTTTTCATAGATGCTTGAATTTGAAGTAAATGCTTCACTCGGTGCGGTGATAACAAATCAATTGATTAAAACAATTGTACTCATTGTGTCAACGTTACTTGTGATTTTAAATTGCATTTTATCTGACATATTTTTTATTGAAAAATATAATCAATGCAAATTAAATTACAATTGTATACATGATGTCATTGTAAATTTTTTAATATCAATAATAATGCACATCCATATTCACTGATTATTAATGCACATCCATATTCACTGATTATTAATGCACATCCATATTGTTAATAATGCATTTTTATCTATTAGTAATGTATTCAAATTTTAATAATATATTATATTATAATCATGCTGACATTTACATGTTTATATAATATAGATTCAGTAAAATATATACACACATAGTTACTTTTATTTATTAATAATATATGAAACTTTATTAAAGCAATTGATTTTTTTTTATAATATTTTATTAAATACAGATTCTTACACTATTCAAATTAATACATTTTCAAAGTCTATATAATGGAAATGGTGTTAATCTTACTTCTTGCAAGAAAATATATAAATATAATTTAAAATCCTACAAAATGGCTTTTTCCATCTATCAATCTTATCTTTTGGGTGTTTCATGCATTATTTTAGTCTTGGTTTTAGGTAAATGAAAATTTTATTTTACCTTTCAGTTGTATTTTTATATACAATATATATATATATATATATATATATTCAAACTTAAATTGAAATTTGTTATGGTGTGTTTTATTTATACTCAAAGACTACATATTCAATAAAAGTGATTATCTCTTCCAAAACTCAAATTTTGATTACGTGTCTATTTGTTATTGTTGGATGTAATTCAAATGGATTAGTAATTAGTTAGTTATAATATGGTTAGAAGTTAGTTAGAATATAGTTAGAAGTTTGTTGCAACCGATTCAATAAAGAACTGTTTCAATAAAAACCTTCAAACCAAGAACAATCAATATGCAATGCTGAACCAAAATTAATATTCAGACAACGAAAATTAATCTTCATTTTCTGACTTTTCTATTTTTCTTTTGTTTTCTTCTCAATTTCAATTTCTCTCAAATATACAACCTGTTCTAGCAATTATTACTATTTTTTTAAAATGATCACTTTTTAAGTTTATGTATGTTACAAAACCGCAAAATCTGAAAAATAATTTACAAAATAATTAAAATGAGAAGTTGTTGTCAGTAGTTTTTCAAAAAAAAAATTTATAACTGATTTCTTTTATAAAAAAATTATTTTCACTAAGACAGACAAATATAAACTAACTTCTCGTTTTTTTTTTAATTTTAAAATATATAATCTCTAAATTATAAAATATCAAAATCATTTTTTTA
Organism: Cicer judaicum; assembly: GCA_037974835.1. Classification (NCBI taxonomy): domain Eukaryota; kingdom Viridiplantae; phylum Streptophyta; class Magnoliopsida; order Fabales; family Fabaceae; genus Cicer; species Cicer judaicum. The sequence goes on from JBBPBS010001130.1 coordinate 4,854,799, forward strand.
AAATCTATAACAAACTATCTTTATATTGATCTTGTTCAGGAGTGGTTACTAGTTTGTCGACTTCACCTGTGGCACGTGCCAAACCAGGATGTCTTGTGGGGAGTCCAGGACAATATTGTTGCATATCGGGCTGTACTTCAACCTGCGACACAGATTGTAAGAAAAAAGGACATCCTAATGGAGGATTATGTGCCGTTGTACTTATTTCTAACCTATGTTGTTGTTTTACAACGTGAAATCTATTGTATCATTGTATTCTACAAGAAGTTTCAAAATTTTATACAATTATTATTTTTTAAATTATTTGATTGATAAAGAAAGATAAATGATAACTAAATAGTTTAAATGAAAGGTAAAATTGGTTAAAAAAGTTAATACACCAAAATTTGCTATTCATTATGAGTATAAATATTTTAAAAAATCCAGTTATTTAATTAAGACAACCTTAATTGAATAAAGTGGATAAACTTTTAAACAAAACAATTTAAATGAAACGTAAAATTAAAATAAAAAAGTCATAAAAAACTAAAATAGTCATTTTTTTAAAAAAAGAGTGTTGCAAAACTTATACATACTAAATATAAGAAGATTAAGAGTATTGTTGGCGAAAACCTTATCCAAGTATGAATGCATCTTTTTATTTATCAAAATAGTTGGAGTCAAAAGGTTCAATAAAAAAATATTACATTTGTAGTATCCTAATATTGTCCGGTCAATTATAAAAAGTTTCTTAATTGTATTCTCCGCTTCTATCTCTAATTACATTTCTGTTTCTACCTCTGATTCCATTTCTGTCTTTTTTTCGGTCTCTGTATTTTTCACCTTTACAAGTGCACACACCATCTTTTATTTTTAACCATTAATTAGCCTTTTTGTGTTTTTTTTTTCTTCTAAAAAAGGTGCAATTTTTTCTTGTGTACAACTTTTGCTTTTTTAGCCATCTTTTGCATCTTTTATTTAACCATCTTTTCAATCCTTTTTTAACCACTTTTGCCTTTTTTTTCTTTGGTTACAACTTTTACCAAGTATACTAGTAATTAAAAAATATATCCTCTCTTTTTTCATACTTAGATTACCAACCCAATTTTTTCTTCAAAAAGCAAGCAATAATACAAATCTCAACTTTATCCCATGGATACAATGATTAATCATTTTTGTCTAGAAATTGAGAAAAAAATCATCCTTAGAAAGAGGAGGAGGGGGAAAGTTTGCAATTTTCATTTTTTTTAAGCCAGTAAGAGGTTGGAGAGTTTTTAATTTTGATTTATTTTAAATTCGTAAAAGTTTTTGTTAGTAATATAAATAAAGCATGAAATGAGTTAAGAAAGAATACAACAACTCAAAACAAAAAACAAAAAACATATATACAAACAAAGAAAATCAAGGACTATAGCAAATATTCAACTTGTGTAGTAACTATTTATAAACTCATCTTTGTAATAATTTTATAGTTTTGTTTAGTGTTATACCTTTATTTTGAATTTTGTTTATCATAAACAAGCATTTTAGTTTTTGTTAAAAGTCATTAAATTCTTTAGTGTTATAATAATTACCATCTTATTCTTTTATTTAAGTTATGAACTAAGTACAATTAACATCAACCACTTTTAAAATGATAGACATTCAAAATTCATTCTTCGATTTATCATTATCATCTTTAATGAAATGGACATCCATGTTATTCAAAATCAATTTTGGTTAAAAGGGTAGTTGAAATATTATATTTTTCCAAACTTATTTTTAAGACGTTTGAGTTGTGACAATTTGACGATCTTAAGCTCTAAATAATAATTATCCTTTTAATAAAATAAGACTGACTGAGATAAAATAAGACCGACTGAGTTGTGACAATTTGATGATGATAAACTTTCATAACCAAATCCAAATAAATAACTAAACTTTCTCATCAAAATCAATTTATCAGACCCAATGTTTTATTTTCTTTCATTAAATCAACAATTTCTTTTTATCCAATAATTTTATTGTAACCAAACACATTTTTTTTAAAAAAGCAATCAATACATTCGCATTTTCTATCAAGTAATACGTACCTTTGATTTCTCCATCACATCGGGAGATACGTAGGAGCTAGATTGCACTCTTGTCAAACATAGTAATAAATTTTTTTCCTCTATGTTTTAAACATACTTTTATGATTAGATTATTTCCATAAAAAAATTTATATTTGCATTTTAAAAAAGGAGAAATAAATTTATATAAGTGAACATTAATTTTGCACAATAAATTTTAGATAACCATATTTTAATGAATGTCGTAGGGTGCTAATACATTTCCTACACATAATCGACTCTCAAACTCAAAATTTTGTGTGTGTGTGTGTGTGATACCATACAATATTCATAATCATTCATTTTTATGTGGTCCATTGGAGCACCATAGATTTCAAAGCAAGGTTGTGGATATCTATGATTAAAAATGAGATTCAACAATGAAACCGCAATCCCAATGCTGAAGGAAACTCTGAATGTGAAAGCCAAAAAGCCTCATGTTGGCAGTTTAGAACGACTCTGTAGCTTGTTGGAGCTTAATCACCGATTAACCTTTACTAAAAAATATGGAAGGATTATTGATTTATAGGATGTGGACGTAGAAATAGGGGCTATCACCGCTTTGGCTCAATTCTAAGACACTCAATTGAGATGTTTCACCTTTCAAGACTTCCAACTTGCACCTACTTTGGAAGAGTTTGGACCAATTTTAGGCTACTTCATAGAAAAAGGGAAACCTTATCGTTACATGGGGAATTATTCATCCACAACCAAAGTAGTTGAGATACTAAAGGTTGAAGAGGAAAAGTTGATTAACTATAAAAAGAAAGAGACTTTTGGTTTTCTAAGAAGTTTTTTTTGAGGAAAGAGCACATCATTTAGCTAAAGCCCAAGATTGAAGTTCTTTTATGGAGATGTTAGCTCTCACCATTTATGGGGTTATTCTATTCCCAAGTGATAAAGAAATTATAGATTTAGCAACAATTGATGTCTCCCAAGCTTTGAAGAATATAAGAGAAAATCCTACAACAGTTGTCCTCGGTGATGTGTACTATACACTTAAATATTGTCATGAGAAAAAAAGCAAGCGAATTTTGTGTTGTTTACATGTGTTTCCCTATCAATGATATCAAGAACGGTTACTTGACATAAAGGATAATCAAGAATTGGCTCAAAGATTGGTATATCTTAATGGAAAAACATTTTGATGGTTTGCCAGATGGCGAGAAGTAATATACCAATGTGGAACATTGCCTGATATTTCTTTTATGGGGACTAGAGGTTGTGTAAATTATAACTTAATATTGACCTTGAGACAACTTGGGTATCCCATCATAGGAGAACCAATGTCAAAGTTGATAACCCCTTTTATTTTTTATGACACTGGTCTAGAAAACATTGAAGATTTAGGGAAAATACATCAATCTTGAAATATGATAATCAGAAAAATTATGGAATTAGGAAGTAGAACTTGTGGTGCATATGATTACTACCGACAATGGATCAAGAATAGGGTCTAAGAAATTAAGCTACCTTTTTGTCGTACATTTGAGGCGGTCGATGAAACACTGATGCAACCCAATATTGTTAGTGAAGAGATTGAGAGGTTGCTAGCATCAATTCTAGAGGCAGAAGAAGAAAATAAGAACTTACGCTAAGACAAGAAAGAAGCCAAGAACGAATCTTTATGTTTGAGAAGACAAGAAAAAGACCAAGCACGAGATGAGGTTGAGAAATTGAGAAAATGGCTGAAAGATTCATAAATCGGTGAGATTAATGCAAAAAGACAATTGGACGATTTGAAACAACATTGGGAGAAAGTGGTAGTAGATTATAAGACAAGGATAAAAGAAGAAAATAATGACAAACAAGAAGTTGTTGCCATGACCAAAATGCTTGGTTGAAAGAACAAGAGCAAGAAAATATGTTAAGAAACCGAATGATGGATGAAGTGGAAGCAATAGAGATGCTTGGCCATGAAAGGTTAATATGGATGGATCATTGTGAAAGACTCACTTTCATAGCTAACCAAGCCATCAAAAGGGTCCCCGTACTCCTATGGTAAACAAAAGCAAACATTGTTCCACCCGCCACACCTGTTGAGATTATTAATTTCATTCAACATTTTAATAGTTTAATAGAAGCAATGAATGATTTAATTCACCGCGAGCGATATAAACAATGTATTTTAGAAAAAAAATGTTGCACTTGTATCCTTTGAATTATCAATGAACGAGTTTATTTTGAGTTTTCTCTACGAACGTGTTTGGTTTTGATGCATGATAAAAAAAGAGATGTTTGTGTCTAGGTTGTGAAATCAATGGTTCTCTAATACACACATGCATCCATATAAATATTCATTTTTTAACTAGTATCATATGATCTTTCTAAAAAAATAATAAAGTTGTTTCGTCGATACCCTTATCAAACTCTCGCGAACTTCAAAATCATCGATGAACTTGAGCAAAACCAATAAGTTAGGAGAGCGTATGTTAGCCAATTCAAGGACAAGGTTGATCGAATCATATAGGCTATACAAGCTTTGACAAGAAAGGAGAATACAACCGACTTTACCCTGATACACAACAATTTCATACGATAGCTATGTCATTTCATATGTATGGTATCCCACCTGGTTACACTTCGCCCTTAGTTATCAAACCCATGAAAAACAACCCAAACCACTCAACTATCAACTCTCAAAGCCTAAACCAACCACAACTCCCATCTCCTCTAGGCTACGTGCCACACCAACACATTTTACCCTCAGAAAAGATTTGGCTATTGCCTTATTGACGCAATAAAAGTACAACATCGACATGGCCCGCGACAGAATGCAATTGCAAAATTCATAGAAAAATGACAATGAAACATTCAAAGAATATGTAAAACGGTGGAGAGAAGTGGCTTCGCAAGTAGATCATCTTTTATCTGAAAGTGAAATGGTTGGTATGTTTATGGATACTCTCCAATCGCTCTTTTATAATAAAATGATTGAGAGTATGTCATCAAGTTTCTCTGATATGGTCATGATAGGAGAAAGAGTTGAAAATGGGATCAGGAATGGCAAGATTGGATGTGGGGCAATTGGTGTGAAGAAACCCCAGATGGGATTCATAAAGAACAAATAAGGGGATGCTAACACTGTAATGGTAAACCCAAGGGTCTCCTATTCTTCATCCATGAATTCTTATCGACCTCCAAGTTTTTTACCCCCGATACCTCAAATTCCCTATCCATATGTGGTTGCAATCTCACAAGCTCCGCACCCTCAATATCACCCTTCAAGGCAACTTTTATTATCAACTACCTCTGGTCCAACCGCCACATGTCATGTTTTCCAACAAAACCAATAGAACCAAATCCAAGCTTGAACCAATACAAACCACCAGCCAATTGAATAAACAGGATAACCTATTTTGATCTGATTCTCTTAACGTACAACCAATTGTTGCCTCACCTACTCCAAAATTCAATGGTAGTCCTTAAACCATGGAAAACTTTGGAATCATCATTCCTAAAATGGTACAACCCAAATTCCAAGCAGGAGCCGCAATGATTCCGTCGAAGATTGTCGAGCCCTAAAACCTAAAGTGCAAGAACTGATAGTCGCAACCTAAAATATTGAGTTTTCCTCGAATTCAACGGAGTCGCCACCAAAGTTTATTTTAAAATAGGGAAAATATTGGGAAACCCTTGAAAATAGAAATAAAAAAGAAACCATCTTTGAAACCAAATTTTGAAATCGGGAGTCGATAATGTGTTGGGAAAGTATTAGCACCCTACAACATACGTTAAAAATATGGTTACGTATAATTAATTGTTCAAACTTAATATTAACTTAAATATATTTATTTTTCCTTTTGAAAATGTAAATATAATCTTTTTATGAAAAGAATATAATAATAAAAGTACATTTAAAATATAGAGAGACAAAAAAAAAGTTTTTATTATTATGCTTAACAAAGTGAAATTTTGCTCCTACGTATCTCCCGGTGCGATGGAGAAATCAAAACTAAGTAGTTCATGTCAGAAAATTTGGATGTGTTGATTGTATTTTTAAAGAAAAAAAATTATTTTGACCAAAAAATGAGCTCGTTTAATTGGTATAATTATATTGGAATACGAGTTTCAAGACTATCTAGTTATACAACTTGTGTCTCAAAAATTCAAATATTAAAAAGATGTCACATCTAAATTAATCAAATTTTAAAAGTTGATTTTGAGTTAATTTAAAAAAAATAAAAATAAACTAGTGTTAGAACTATCAAGTTGTCACAACTTACGTCCTAAAAGATTAAAAAGATGTCACATCTAATTAATGAAATTAAACTAAATTTTATATATTTATTAATTTATTTGTGAAAATGAGTTTTAGAACTATCAAGTTATCACAACTTGCGTCCTAACAACTCAATAATTAACAAATAACACATCTAATTAACCCTTCAATATTTTATTATAATTTTATCTTTATTTTCTTTTTGAGAATTTAAAAAAATTGATACAAAATATTAAATAAGTTTAAATGTTTCTTCGAAATAAAATTAATAATAAACACGAAAATAAAATAGCAACAACAGAAATATATGGACTTATAACTTAATTTTTTAAATAGAAAAAAAAAAAACATAATTTAATATTAATTACAAATGTGATCCTCTTTTAAAATATTTTTGAATTTAATAAGTGAAGAAATAAAATTCATTTTAATATTAAATAGCACAACCAAAAACAGAAAAATTTATTATAATGTAAAATAAATGATATTTATCTCCATTTAATTATGTCCATAATTACTTATATTAAATAGAATTATTATTATTAAATGAAATAAATATCCTATTATTTAGTTAGGGTGAAATAGTTAGCGTGAAGATAGAGAACGGGAAGAAAAGCTCATCCTTCACACATCTATTGCTAAGCAAATTTATATGCAATATTATTATTAAATGGAATAAACACAACTAATAATTAGCTAGCGTAGTAGCGTGAAGATAGAGAACTCTAAATTAGACATCTATTACTAAGGCAAACAAAACTAATAATTACTCTGCAACACACATAAAAAAACTAATCTCAAACAAAACAGTATCCACCTATTTTAAAATTTGCATAAAAAAATATCTCAACCAAAACCCCATTTACATATAACAAAACAAACTTCATCTTTCAATAATATACAGTTTTAAACACTAGAGCAAGAAGAGAACGAGAATGAGAAAATAGAGGCGCTGCATGGTGGTGTGTGGCTGTAACAAGTATCTTGTCTATTTGTGGATCTTTCTTTTTTCTTTTTTGTTTTTTTTTTCTTCTGTTGTAATACTCTATTATTATTGTTTATATATGAAAAACTCTCATTATTATCTTCTGATTTTTCTTTCATGAAAAATAAATCTCCCCCCTCTTTGATTGAATTTTTTTGCTTCAATATATAGGTTAAAACGAAGAATAATCGTGTTAATTGTATAAAGTTAAGTTTCGGATCTTACACTGATTTTGCAATAAAATCAAACAAATTAATACAATTAAGGAAATGAGGAACTGATATTTTTAATTGAGTATACAAATGGTAAAATTAATACCATTTTAGACTAAATAAAGAATTAAAAAAAAATAAATGAATGGAGGGGCGTGGGAAAGCACAATTACGAGGAAGTAAGGTAGCGCAGACACGACAAAGCAGGAAAGGAGAGAAGTAGTACAAGCAACCTTTTATAACATTTTTTTGTTTTGTTTTTTTTAATTGTAATATTGGTATTAAATGTAATATAATGAAACTAATATCAATTCAATAATATAAAATAATTATTGTTCCCATTATAGTATCATAGACAGATTTATATGTTGGGGGTAAAATAGTTATTTTATGTGTTGGGGTTAAAAGAGAAATCTTTTCAAGTTGAGCGTAGAAAATTTTGACAAAGAAAAAATTGTATATAATATAGCATACATTTTAAAAATTGTATATAGTTTAGAGAAATACTATATAGAAAACTGTGCAATTATATAGAAACTTGTGTCACCAATGTCAATAGTAGATATGCTATTTCTTACTACATTAAGTAAACTTGAACATAAATTTTCATTAGCAAAAAGGAAAACATCGAATTCATAAAAATATTATGATATGGATTATGACCATATTCAAATTTATGAATTAATTTTAATATACAGTTTATTTATATTAATTATTTGTTTAAATTTGTGTATCACCATAAGAAAATTTATATTACAAATTTATATCTAATTATATTATTTCATTGTTTCGTATTATTTTTGTAATAAATGATTGTATGAGCAGTGTAATTGTTCAGCACTATCCGGTTTGAACTTTTAAAATGCAATTCTTATTTACACCACTTTATATTGCCGGTCCAATAATGAGCTTCAATGCTTTTGCTTCACAGGTGTTTAAGATTTAAGTTTCAAGATTGACTTTCATTACAATTGTATGGATGTGGTCTTTGTGAAATATTTAGGATGAAGTGCATCCTCATATTATTTTCTAAAATTGAAATATGTTGTAGAAATTATTTGTTTAAATTGGGATGGGATAATATAACCAATTTTGTCATAATTGTCTGGAAATTTGAAACTTTAACCCAATTTGTTAATCAACAAAAATATAGTTTTCTATAGTACAGTCAAACTTTTACTGTTGATTCATAATCAAATGTGCTCCTTTTTTGTCTCGATAGTTTCATACATTGCAAAATATTGTCAAGCTTCTTTAACGGAGATTTGAAACACATTTATAAATTTAGAGGAGAAGAATGCCATCAAGGTTTTCCGGTCTTGGATTTCATTTGAACTTTTCGAGTGATTTTCGTACCTCCCGAAAATAAAAAGACTTTTATATAAGCAATAAAATGTGAAAAAAAAACATATAGTTTTTATAAATAAAACAGACATTTTATAGATTAGAAAAAAGAAACATACATCTTACTTTTATTGAAATAAAGTATAAATTTTACTAAAATTCTGATGTTATGTCGTATAATTTTTATATGCACTATGTATGTTATTTTCATTCATACAAATGTGAACATGACCACAAGTTTTGGTAAGCAACGGAATCAAACTGCATGCTACATTATTCTACATTTTATCATAATACTTTAAGTGATCTAAATATAAACAACTTTGAATTAATAAAAATATTAATGTAATTGGTTAATAATTAAATATATTAATTTTTTTGATTTAAAGTTGTTTATATTTAAAGATGAAAAATTTTGGGCTGCAATTACAATTCTAAATTATTCTATAATGAATCTGAATATTCCCCAATAGTGTTGAAAAGAAAGGAAGAATAAAAAAAAATGCACAATGTAACATCTTAAATTTGATAATAAACTATTTTATTAATTAAATAGGATTTTAAATAATTAATTTGATAAATTTTGTGAGTAATTTTCGTTATAGGGATATTTTCTATGATGTGCTGGTTTGATAGATATTATATTTAATAAGCAATATAAATAATAAATATTTTATTTTATTATTTTATATATTTTTCTAAAAATAAAAATATTTTAGCGTAATATTTTAAAGAACAAGATTTTATATGATTTTAAGTGTATATGTGAGTTGTTAATTAATATGATAAATTCTTATATGTTTGACTAATGT
>JBBPBS010001130.1:4864616-4880435 GCA_037974835.1 Cicer judaicum
TTTGAAACTGTGATTATATATATATATATATATATATTATGATTTAGTAATTAAAATAAAATATTATTGTTATATTTATTTATTTTATACTTTTAACTATTTTCTAATATGATGGTATTATTATAATATAAATATTTTGAGAAATAAGTATAATTGTAGGGATTATTTTGAATGTGAAAGTTTCAGTCATTAGTAATATGTTTTTTTTTATATATTGATTATTTTAATTACTCTAATTTATAAAATATTAGTAATGTTTGGAAAACTAAACGGTGTTTGGAGGAATATTAAAAAGGAGATTAAATAATTATTAGTTTTATTTTAACAAAATAAAAATAATAATAGTAAAATATAAATAAAGATACCAATGAGTTTGACTATATGAACCCTAATTGTTAATAAAATAAAACAAATAAAAGAAGGGAAAGGAGTTGGAAGGGCAGCTGTAAAACCAAAGAGGAAACACAACAATAACTCTATCGTTTGACACCGGTGATGTTCCAGAAAACTTTCTCCATTTTCGCCCAAATTTGAGTATGTTATTTCATTCATTTAACTCGTCAATTAAACATAATTTTTTAGATTTTTAACAACCCCAATTTCTCTCTAAAATACCCGACTTCTTCGTTTGTAGAATTCGTTATTTTGCACCGTTCTCCTTCACCGTAAGTCTGATTTGAGTGAAACCAACGCCCGTGTGAAAAATGGCTATATTATCCATTGATTGAGTTTCTGATTTATGGTAATTTTCCTAGACCGAATTTCGAATTTAGTTTTTAGAGTATCTTCTCATAATTTATTTTTAACGTTTATCCATAAACTGTCGAGTTAGATCGATTGAAGGACAAAAAGTCAATGAACAAAGGTTGTTTGCTCGTGGAATCGTATTCGTGTGTGAAAGCGTCAAAATAAGGTAAGGGGTGAGAGAGTGTTTGAATTCATGAGTATAATATATTGTGTGATGAATGGGAAAACCGTATTTCCCAACGATTCATACGGAGCTTGCTACATATGGCAGTAGCCCTTTAAGAGATAAATTGATTAATTTGAAATATGAGAAATGTGAGATTAAAATGTGAAATAGAAATTTTTATAAGGTGTTGATTGATTTAATTTTTGATACTTGTGCGGTAGTTGATATTTGTTATTATTGTGATGTTGGATGTTGAATGTTGAATGAAATTATGTGTACATGTTTGATTAGATGAAATTATGTGATGTGATAACAAAATATGGATGTGTTGTGATGATTTTATGTAATGATGATGATGTACGATTAATAATTGTGATGTTATAAATTTGTGATAAGTTTATGTGATAATGTTTGATTGGTGATAGTGATGCTATAAATTTATGATGAGTTTATGTGATGATGATGATAGTGATGTGCTAAACTGTGATGAGAATACTGAATTAACCCCATAGTTGATGAAATAATGGTGATTTCAATTTGTGTTTGAGATGATAGTTTTAATGGAGTATCATATACCAACGAGGGGAGAAAATAAATATTGTGAATTTGTGACGTGGAGATTATTTTGTCATCATATAGGTAGAGCCTGACAAGCCTAGTGATTATGGGGAAGTACAACTGAATGATCCTGATCGTGGCGGTCTGCTGTCGAGCCTTAAGGCAAGATTATTAGACCTTGGAGGTATTCGAATGGGGAACTCCTAGGTGACTTGGAGGTAGCACTCCAAATGTCGGGAGCTACCACGCAATACACGTTTACCTCGACTGTCACGTATATGTGTCTCGGGTTGAGTTGAGGGGATCTATGAGGACAGGGCCAATTTGAATTGTTCGTCCACCGGGATGGTGGCATAGTATCAAGCCTCCTAACCAAGTACTTCAGAGTTAGAATGGTACCATATTGTGAAGTAGAGTCTAAGCTCATTCATAGCATTGCATTTTATTGTAATTGTTTTGTTGTTATTAATATGTATCGTGTGTGGTGATAATTTCTCTTAGCCAATTTGATGTTATAATGAAATCTATTGATTTTTCTTGAGTGATTTTGACATTTGAATATGATATTTTCTTGATGGAATATTTGTGTAATGATACGGTCCTATTATGATTGCTTGCGTGTTCTTCTTACTTGTATTATACTGCCATCATGATTTCGAAACTCACCTCCTTCGTTGTTTGTGTTTGACTGGCTGGACCCTGCGTTTGCAAAATCGCAGTTGTTACAGGTTAATGAGTTTTGAAGTTCAAGTTTGGGAGGAACCCCGCTCTGATAGGTCATACTGGAAATAAGGGTTTTTATTTTTGGGAAACGTGATATCCTAAATTAAATATAAAATTTCTTATTTTTATTTTCTTGGAAATATATTTTTTTATTTATCCGCTGAAAATTTTATAGCAATATGATATAAATTATTTTGGAATTTAGGGTGTCACACACAAAAACGGTGAAGCATGAGTGTCCCTATCAGAAATCCTTTGAATAAATGGCTCAAAATCAACATGTGAAGAAATTGGTACCAAAGAAGTGAAAAGTGATTTCAATGCACATGGTTCCATGTCTAACGCATTATAATCCCCCAACCATTTCTTAAGATATTCCGCACCATGGTTCTGTTTCAAAATATGGCTTAGTATTTGAGTTTGATCAGAGCCTGCTTTCTTAGACACATCTTCAAACCATTTAATAATGATTTCATTCTCATAATTTCCATTCTTGTTGAGAATTGGTTGTTCCATTAGTTCTGGCAATAGGATATGTGTGAAAGTGTGTTGTTAGGTTTGATGGGGAATAAATACAAAAAACAATAATAAATAATACGCAGCGAATATAAAATTCTCTTAACTTGCAAGAACCCATGAGGAGCAGCAACAAATATATGGAAGCAAATTAATCAAAGTAAAATAGCGTAATGAACACCAATATTTTAACGTGGAAAACCCATCAATGCAAGGGTAAAAACCACGTGTCGTCCAAACCAAAGAAATAGATCTACTATAATCTAATAAGGGTACAAGAGAGTCTCAAATTGATGCACAAATTGTGCCTACAACCAGCCAAAATAACAAAGCACTAAAGCCTACAAATGAAAAACAAGAAAAAGAAAAACACTAAAAAACCTACTGCTGTGCGAACACGATTTCTCCCTCTCCAGATGTCGTGTTGCCAATCTGACCGTTGAAAATGAATACCTGAATATTGCAAACTTGATTTCTAAAAATCAGTCCGATCCAACAGTTAGCAAATGCGCAATCAATGTTTTTCTGAGACTGATTTAACAAAATCAGGAATATGGTTACTCTTCTCTTTTCTCTTTTGGTAGTTGTCTTTCTTATCAAAATAGTCTCTCTCGTAACCCTAATTAGATCACTCTCCACTTAAATAAGTAAGACACATGAGCTACAATATTTGGACCTTTCTCCATATAGGATGGGATCCCAATACCCAACATATGTCCTCATCACAACTATGTGGAGATAATCGCCAAATCGGTGATATCACAACAAATTTCAAACGTCCCTCTTGGTAATGTTTTAGTCATCATATTAGAACCATTATAATCAGAATGAACTTTAGTCAATTCCAACAACTTAATTTCCAAAATATTACGTATCCAATGATACGTCACATCAATGTGTTTGGATCCGCTATGAAACGTCAAATTCTTACCAAGATGAATAGCAGTTTGACTATCGACAAATAATGCATATTTGTCATGAATAAACCCAAACTCCTGCAAGAATTTCTTCAGCCAAATCAACTCTTTGCATTCTTCAGTAATGGAAATAAACTTTGCCTCAGTTGTAGGCAATGTTACACATTTCTGTAATCTCGACTGTCAAACCACAACTCCATCTGCAAATTTAATCATGTATCATGAAGTTGACTTTCTCGAGTCAATATCTCCAGCCAAATCTGAGTCAGAGCATCCCACCAAAATAGGTTTATCACCTCCAAAACAAAGCCTCATACATGTAGTACCATTAATATACCTCAAAATCCATTTTACAACATTCCAATGCTCTCTACCTGGATTTGACAAAAATCTATTGACTGTACCAACAACATGCGCAATATCTAGTCTTGTACACACCATTACATACATCAAACTACCCACAAGAGAAGCATTAGGATCTCGTTCCATGTCTTTTTTTTCATCTTCACTAGAAGGACTTTGTTTAGAACTCAACTTCAAGTGAGTAGCAAGAGGAGTACTTACAGCCTTGGAGTTTTTCATATGAAACATTTGCAACATTTTCTCAATATAGTGTTCTTGTGTCATCCAATGTTTCTTCTCCTTTCTGTCACACATGATTCTTATGCCAAAAATCTGTTTAGCTGCTCCCATGTCTTTCATGGCAAATCACTCGCCCAACTACTTCTTTAACCTGTCAATTTTGGAAATATTTTTCCAACAATAAGTATGTCATCAACATATATTAACAGGATAGTGAAATCATCGTTAGAAAATTTCTAACAAATACACAATGGTAAGAAGTAGTCTTCATGTATCCTTGGTCACATATAACAGACTCAAACTTTTTGTACCATTTCCTTGGAGCTTGCTTCAAACCATATAAACTCTTTCTTAGTCTACACACATAGTCTTCCTTGCCTTCAACAAGAAAACTATCAGGTTGCTTCATGTAAATCTCTTCCTCCAAATCACCATGAGAGAAAGCTGTTTTTACATCCATTTGTTCTACCTCTAAGTCAAGAGTATCTGCCATACTCAACACGGTTCTAATTGATGACATTTTTACCACTTATGAGAAAATCTCATTAAAATCAACACATTTTCTTCAACGGAAACCTTTCACCACTAATCTGGTTTTATACCTTAGAGACCTTGAGTTATTCTCAGGTTTCCCTCCTTATATCCACCTGTTTTCCAAAGCCCTTTTGCCTTTTGGAAACATCACCAAATTATAAGTGCGATTATCATGCAAGGATTTCATCTCATCGTGCATTGCATCCAACCACTTTTGACTTTCTTCACTCTCTATGGCCTTTCGAAAACACTCAAGTTCTCATTCATTAGTAAAATTCACATACTCGTCAGAGCCATACCTTGTAGATGGTTGTCTTTGCCTCTTACACCTCCCGAGTTGGGTTAGAGATGATTTAGAAGCATCACTTAGATTCTCATCATGTGACAACTCATGATCTTCACTAGTTGGAATATTTACATCATCTCTAAGTTGATGATCATCAACATAATCATGTGTTTCATCATTCTCAACAATACCATCAGTAGTATCCAAATCAGGAACATGTGACCGAACTTGATCACCATTAGCTAAGACGCTATTTCTTTTAGATGTAGTCTTCTCCACCTTATCAATGTCTTCAATAGTTTGGTCTTCTATGAACACTACATCACGACTTCTAGTAACCTTTTTGTTTATAGGATCATACGACTTGTAGGCAAATTCATCCTCACCATAACTGATGAAGATACACTGCTTTGACTTTGCATTCAACTTGGATCTTTCATCATTCGGTTGCATAAAGGCCTTGCACCCAAAGAGTCTCAAGTGATCATACTTGACATTCTTGCTAAACCATACGTTGTTTGGTACCTCACTATTCAAAGCTACAGTAGGAGTAAGATTAAAGATTATTAACATGTATCATCGTGTACAGTGCCTCACCCCAATAATGTTTAGGCAACTTAGCTTCAAAGAGTATACACATCACTCTCTCAACAAGTGTCCGATTTATCCTCTCTGCTAAACCATTCAGTTGAGGAGTTTTAGCATGAGTCTTTTCATGTGTTATACCCTTATGTTTGCAATAGACATTAAAGGGTCCGCAATACTCACCACCGTTGTCAATACGAACACGCTTCAACTTCTTACCTGTTTGCCTCTCAACCAAAGCATGAAATTGTTTGAATTTCTTCAACACTTAGTCTTTTGTCTTCACAACATAAACCCATAGTTTCCTAGAACAACCATCAATAAAGATTTTACCTTTAAAGGGTCACAAATGTCAAAATGCACCAACTGAAGCAACTCTGACTTTCTAGAGGGAGGATGCCTTTTGAAGGATGCTTTAGTCTGTTTACCAATCATGCAGTGAGAACACATCCTTTCTAGCGAAGCAATTTAACCTTTTTCACTAAGATGGCAAAGCTTGTGGTGCCACAAAGATGATTCCATATCCACAACATTTACACTGTCTTTTGCAACCAAAGCTTTTGTCTAATAAAGTTTACTAATTTTCTCCCCTCTAGCCACAAACAAGTTACATTTATTGAGTTTCCACTTTCTAGAAGTAAAATGATTATCAAAACCATTTTTATCAAACATATGCACAAAGATCAAATTGAAGCGAACATCTGGAGCATATTTGACTCCTTTAAGCAACAATTGCGTTCCCATGTTGGTTAGCAAGCATACATCACCAACACCAATTAACTTAGATACACCATCATTACCCATCTTCAAAACTCTAAAGTCACTTGAAGTATAAGATGTGAAGAACTCATTCCTTAGTGTAACATATAGTGTAGTACCACTATCAATTATCCACATGCAATACAAGATTAATTGACTCACAGTCACGGAGGATAACGAGATCATCACTAGTAATAGTAGTAACACAATCATTATCATTATCATTTTCATCTTCACGACCCCTTTGTTTCTTCTTACCCTTCTTGCCTTTCTTCTCTTTTTTCCATAGAAAACAATTCGTCTGTATGTGCCCTGTTCTATGACAATAATGACACTCCATATTTTTGTATCTAGACTTGGACTTGCTTCTGCTATTTTCTCTACCACCATTCGGTTCTTTTTTTTGACTTCTCCTCCTATTTCCAGTGATAAGAACTTCAGATTGAGATGAAGAACCTTATGCCTTCCTTCTCATCTCCTCATTCAAAACACCATTTTTAGTCGTTTCCAAAGAAACAACACCATTAGGTGCTGAACTCGTTATAGAAACCCGAAATATCTCCCAAGACTCTAGTAAGGATAACAGTAAAAATAGTTCCAATAGCTCATCATCAATCAATTAATAACTGCTATATAATAGGCATAATGTACACGATCTTTCGACATAATGATGTGTTGTATGTGTTTGGCTACGCAAAAAATTGTTCAATATAAAATATTGGGTACATTTGTGATAGTCCGTTTACTCAAGAATCGAGAAAAAACTATTGCGCCTAACAATGGTTACACTTTTATGTTTTGCTTTTAATTAAGACATTTGGATGAAAAGAAAGTTATTACATAGTAATTAATGGTCACGACAAAGTTAAAATCGTTACATCAACTTTCTCATTATTCGTCGTAAGCACTTTGCTAGTTAAAAACAATCGGTTTTTAGGCAACTGTATGGGATTGCTCTAAATTTTTTTCCAAAAAATCACAAAGAAATCAACAAAGAGGACTCCCACATAAGTGACTTCTTAAGAGATTCAACCCTCAAACTTCCAAATTCCTTCGTTTAGACCACTTTTTTAATTTTTGCCAGTGACACTTATGTACTTATTGGATAATAATTAAATATTTTATATTAGTCTCGAAAAGGTGATAGCATATAGAATCACCCGATAGAACTCTTAAATTAAAAAAATGATAATTTAATTGTTAAACTATTTAGTTAAATAATAATTTAATTAAATAAAATTAATTTTTCTTTTAACGTACAAGTTCTACTATAGCAGTATGGTAAAAATTTGTACTATATATAAATATACCACGTGTGTGTGTGTATATATATATATATATATAACATGGATAGAGAAAGGCAAAAATGAGAAAATATTTGTTAATTTTTATCCGAAGCGATTATTTTAACCTATGTAATATTAGAATAAGGATTAGGTCCTAGATAACTAACTAATAACAGAAACACCAAAGCAAGTACACATATACCATTACTAACAACCTAGGAGCACAACTATTAACAAACTCCTAATTATCCCTATTTGTATATTCTAATATTATGGATTACAAAATAAGGCTGAAATTTTGATTACCGTATCATATCCGTTTGACAAGGATGGAGGAGGAGAGAGAAACAAAGATGGGAAGGGCAAACATGAGAAAATATTTGTTAACTTTTATCTTGAGAACGCGTTATTTTAACCTACCATACATTACAAATTACAAAATAAGGCTGAAAATTTGATTACCGTATCATATATGATTGACACGAGTAGAGGAGGAAAGAAAAACGATGATAGTGAAGGAAAAAAATGAGAAAATATTTGTTATATTGTATCATGTTGAGAACAAATTATTTTAACCTACCTTACATTACAGATTACAAAATAAGGCTGAAAATTTGATTAACGTATCACATTCAATTGACATGCGTGGAGGAGGAGAGAGAAACGTGGATATGGAAGGACAAAAATGAGAAAATATTTGTTAACTTTTATCCAGTGAGAATTTAAAAAATAAGGTTGAAAATTTGATTAATGTATCATATCCGATTAACACAGGTGGAGGAGGAGAGAGAAACGTGGATAGGAAAGGACAAAAATGAGAAAATATTTGTTAACTTTTATCCTGTTGAGAATGGATTATTTTTTACCTACCTTACATTACGTATTACAAAACAAGGCTGAAAATTTGATTACCGTAACATATCCATACGGGAGGAGGAGGAAAGAGAAACGTGGATAGGCAAGGGCAGAAATGAGAACATATTTGTTAACTTTTATGAACATATTATTTTAACCTACCTTAAATTATGGATTACAAAATAAGACTGAAAATGTTGATTACTGTATCATATCCGATTGACATGGGTGAAGGAGGAGACAAAAACGTTGATATCGAAGGGCAAAGATCAGAAAGTATTTGTTAACTTTTATCATGTTGAGAACAGATTATTTTAACCTACCTTACATGACGGATTACAAAATAAGGCTTAAAATTTGATTATCGTATCATATCCTATTGACATGGGTGGAGGAGGAGAGAGAAAAATGGATAGCGAAGGGCAAAAATGAGAAAAAATTTATTATCTTTTAACTTGAGAACATATTATTTTAACCTACCTTACATTACGAATTACAAAATAAGGCTGAAAATTTGATTACCGTATCTTATCCGATTGACACTGGTGGAGGAAGAGAGATAGAATGGTGGATAGGGATGGGCAAAAATGAGAAAATATTTGTTAACTTTTATCATACCTAAAAAGTATAAATAAAATCGAGGACCGGAAGACATTGTAGCATTCTTCTCCTAAATTTATAAATGTGTTTCAGGTTCTGAGTCATATTTCAAACACTAGCCATCGTCTCTTCCAAAAATACGAATTTCGGTCCATTTTTATCGGACGACACAAAAATCGCCAGAAAGATCCAGATGAATTTGAGGATCGTGAGACCCTTATAGCAACCTTCTCCTAAATTTATAACTGTGTTTCGTGTTCCGGGCCAGATTTCAATACTAGGTATCGTCTGGTCCAAAAATACGAGTTTCGGCCCATTTTTATCGTGTTGTGCAAAAATCGTCCAAAAAGTCTAGATAAAATCGAGGACCGGAAGACCCTTATAACATTCTTCTCCTAAATATATAACTATGTTTTAGGTCAGATTTCAAACATTAGCCATCATCTGATCCGAAAATATGGATTTCGGTCCAATTTTTTTGGGTGATACGAAGATCATCCAAAAAATTCAGATGAAATCAAGGATTGGGAGACCCATATACCATTATTCTCCTAAATTTATAAATGTGTTTCAGGTTTGGAGTCAGATTTCAAACACTAGCCATCATCTGATCCGAAAATACGTATTTTGGTTAGTTTTTGGCAGGTGTTACGAAAATTGCCCACAAAGTCTAGATGAAATCTAAGATCGGGACACCCTTATAGCATTCTTCTCCTAAATTTATAACTGTGTTTCGGGTTCTAGTTCAGATTTCAAATACTTGCCATCATATAGTCAGAAAATATAGATTTTAGTCCATTTTGTCGGGTGATACGAAAAGCGCCTAAATATTCCAGATGAAATCGAGTATAGGGAGACCCTTATAGCATTATTCTCTTAAATTTATAAATGTGTTTCGGATTCTAGGCCAAATTTCAAATACTAGCCACCATCAATTACGGTTCATTTCTTAGGGTGGTATGAAATTCGTTCGAAAAATCTAGATGAAATCAAGGACCGGGAGACCCTTATAGCATTTTTCTCCTAAATTTATAATTGTATGTTGGATTCCGGGTTAGATTTCAAACACTAGCCATCATTTGGACCGAAAATACAGATTTCGGTTCATTTTTTTTGGTTGATACAAAAATCGCCCAAAAAGTTCAGATGAAATCGTGGACCGGGAGACCTTTATAGCATTTGTCTTTTAAATTGATAATTTGGTTTCGGGTTCCGTGTCAGATTTCAAACACTAGCCATTGTCTGGTCCGAAAATACGGATTTCGGTCCATTTTTGTTGGGTGGTACAAAAATCACCTGAAATATCTATATGAAATCGAGGACCGGGAGACCTTTATAACATTCTTCTTATAAAATTATAACTGTGTTTCAGGATCCGGGTTAGATTTCATATATTGGCCATCGTTTAATCCAAAAATACAAATTTTGGTCTATTTTTGTCAGGTGGTACGAAAATCATTGGAAAAGTCCAGATGAAATCGAAAACATATTTCCAAATCTTTGAAAATAATAAAAATTCAAAATATCGAATTTTTGAAACAAAATACTAATTTTAGCATCGATCAGCCACATAAAACCAGATGCTATTGTTGAAGATTATGAATTTTTATTAAAGTGTTGACTATAGCGTGGGTTGGTCGACACTTACATGTTTATTTCTTTGCAAACAATTGGAAGTTTCAAATTTTTGTATTTTTGAAATTTCCGAAGTTAAAAATGTTTGTTGTTACGAGATATGTTTGTAAGAAAGAGAAGAATGATAGTGACAATATTTAACTCTTATAAATTATAACTATTTACTATTTCATGTATAATGTCATCTAATTACTAATTGGTCAAAACTCATGCGTACATTCTTTTCTTTCTTATGCCAATTCTTCGTACTAAATAACACTACTCTTTTGGAATATGTTTCTTATGCTGAGTATTTTTTATAAATAAAGCGGAACATATAATTAGTATTTGATATGTAAAAGTATAATGTCTAAATATTGGGGGTGAATATTAGATTCTTCTTAAATAATTATGCTACACACCTATCTCCAAAGAAAATACCATATTGTCCTTTTTTACTATGTATAAAACAATTAAAAAAAACTTTTACCACTGCATTTCTCACCCCATTTTCGAAAACTTTGTTAAAAATGAAATTTTTGAAACTTAAACTTACAGAAGTTTTAAAAAATTTCAAAACTTTTGATAAATGTGAAAGTTCCGAAATGTAATTTTCCAGAATTTTATGAAAGTTTGGAAACTTTGGATGAATTTAAAAGTTTCGAAGTGTGTTTTTCAAGAATTGATAAAAACTTTTGAAATTTTTGATGAATTTGAAAGATTAGAAACGTAAACCTCATAAGCCATTGGTACTAGAACATTGAGTTTTTCAATGACAAGTAAAGAAAAGAAAAAGGGGTGGGGGCTGCACAAAGACAAAGTAGAAAAGAAATGGAAGGAGCAAAAAGGAGGTGCGACCAACTATGGTGGCCATAAATACGATGGATGGAGAACTGCGAGATGCAGCAACGGTGCTAGAGGAAAAGAGAGATTGAAGGGGATAGATTGGAGAGAAACTTGGTTGAAAGAGAAAAGGATATCGAGAGAAGGCAATGGCAACAAATTTGGATTTTTTAGTTCGTTTTTTTATAGAGAAGTCTATCCTCCACCTATACCTCCCGCCCCTAAATTTAAAAAGAGTTTTGTTTACCCTTTATTCTTATATATAAAATGGGGAAAAAATTGCTTTGTGTTTTGCTCATAGTTTTGAAACATTTAATACTTCTAACAAATTATCTCAGCATTTCAAAACTTTTGAAACTTCTGAATCCCAAGTAGGTTGCTTTTTCGAGTTTTTTGATAAATTTTAAATCTTTGAAATGAAATTTCCATCTTATCAAACTATTTTTTATAATTTCGAGCAACATGAAGATTCCAAAATAGAAGATTCAATACTTTCCAAAAGTTTCGAGCAATTTGAAACTTCTGAAATAGACCATTCAACAATTTTTGAAAGTTTCGAGCAATGTAAAACTCCTGAAACACTTGTTTAAAAACTTTAAAAAACTTTCAACAATGTCAAAATTTTCGAAGTTACAATGTTTCTAGAAAAGCAAAATTTTCAAAGAAAATGAAACTTTAAAAAGTTTTAAAACCCTCGAAACATTCAAAATTTTCGAAAATGTTTTTTTAATACTTATTGTTGATGTGTTTGTTTTATAATGACTAGGAAGAGATGTGTGAACGGAAAAATTATTGGCACTATCTCCCATAATGTAGGCGATAGAGTCAAAATAGTTCCACCTACTGCATCTTATCAACCAACGAATGAGGCTAACTGTACATGTTATCTACACCGTTGTAGGTGCGATTTCAGGTCTCACAATTTTGACGAGGATGTTCAGGAACCTTAATAGATGGATTGTGTAGAAGATGAGGAGCAGACAACTAAGGAAGAGATAGTCGAAGAGCAAGTCCAACAAAATGGATTCCCTAGAAGGCCTTTAGTCATATCAGTGTTGACATAGTATGAGGGCCATGTAGCTAGGAAGATTTGGGAAGGAGATGTATGTTTTAATTAATTAAGTTTTTTGTACTTAAGATTAAGTAAAATATATTTAGTACATTTTTGTAATAAATTAAGTACATTATTTTAATGTTAAATTATTTATAGCTTTTAATTACTTGTAGGATCAAAGTCCATTGAAGGTGATCGCGCACGGTTTGAAGCTGAAGAAGTTTGCTCAAGTATGGGTACTTGATATATTACAATATTGGATTCAAGAATCTAGATTGATGCACTTGACTTCATCTTATTTGACGATGGCCAACTCTCATATCTACCTTTTTAGAAAGGTAGCATAGAGAGATTAGCTCGTTTCACAAGCCAATCAAGGAGATGACCATTACAATGGATGGTTTCATGACTCGATTGAACATTCCTCCCTGTGGTAGGTTCTTTAGTGCACCAATAAATATGAATACTAATAATGTTGTGATTGATGCACAAGAGTTGTTGGGAGCAACAATGGAAGAAGCAACTACAGAGATAAATTTTAACAAATATGCTCAATATAGAATGAAGTGATTACGTGATCTATACAAAAGTCTTAGCCAAACTAAATGGTTTGAGTGTGCTGCAAGAACATTTCTTATGCCAACTCACAAGAACAAGTAACCCATGAGTTTTCCTAATTGAGCAATCACATGTTGCTTTGTCAATATCTACCACCTTTACTCTCTCGTTAACCCTTTATAAATTATTTTTATACATTTCCTTGTTACAAAGTGATACAATCTCTGATAAAATGATAAATTATATCCGTCCTCAATATTGATAATGCTTTGCTGAAAATTCATTTTGATGCTACTCATTTGGTTCTTCAAGATCATATTCACAACATCCCAACTTTTGAACAAGTCTCCGTCACTAGTTTGCAACAGGATATTCAATCTCCAATGAGTAGGCTCAGTCCTACAAATAAATTAAATAACACAATTTAGCAAAAAAATCACATATATGACTCGGCCATATTTCTAAAACAAATCATAAATTAAAAATACTTGTTTGTCGTTGTATTCCTTAAATGCATCACTCTATTTGTAAAAGCAGTGACAAATCTTTTTTTGTAAGGTGTGAACCGTGAATATTTAACATAATCAACACGAATGATAATATTAACACACACTAACTCAAAGTATTGTAAGGGATGATCATACTAATCCACACTAATCAAATATACAATATTTCTCCACACGTCCATTACCTAATCTTGTCTATCCTTTTTCACACATTGTTTGCATTTTGCGCTAAAATTTTTTCAATATTAAAACGACATAGCAGATTAATTGAAGTAGGAAATACGACTGTAATAGAATTCATCATGGCAAGATCTCTATCAATCACAATAACTTTAGAAATTAAATTTTCATAAACGAACAATTGTCTTACTTTTTCAAATGTCCAAATGAAGTTTTCTAGTCACTCTTGTTCCAAGTAAGTAAGTGCTACAAAGAATGTAAACCCAACATATACTACATCGATAATTTCGAGCAATGGTAGTCGGTATCTAGTTGTTTTGTATGTGCTATCATATATCAAAACAAAATGAAACATGTTCAACCACTTTATACAATCAGGATGCATTCAAAATATGTCACTCAAAACATCTAAATCCTCTTGTCTTCTTGTCCAATAAAATGTTCTATTTATGTGTATAAACCTCTCAATGATGATTGATAAGTACTCCTTGCTTTATATATTTGAGTATAAACTGTGAGATCTTCTATATTTCGCTCTTTCAGTGCATTTAAAATGAATCTTGGTGCAAGCTTATGTGTCATTAACAAATTTTGTCTCCTATTCATTTTAATGCCACAAATATGAATGGTTGTAAAGTATCCTCTTAATCATGATTGTGTGTTCTACATCGAACACTATTTTTCCATCCTTCACCGATCCTCAAAAGTATATATTTGAATTTGAATGGACAGTTACCCTTGTAAGAACAAGTTACTATTGATTTTGATTTTACTTTATATCTTCTACCTCTTTTGCATCCGAAAAGTAATTTGTCTACTTTTACTCTTTTTCTGATAGTTGTATCAGATCTAATTGTAATAATTATTATTCCAATTTGTCTTCTAGTAGCTTTTGTCTATTCAAATACAACTTCTTTAAAGGAAAATATCTGCAAAATATATTTAAGATAAAACATCAACATATCTGTATACATTAAAAAACTAATAATATCAATTATTAATAAGATTATTTGATCAATCATGAATTTATCAGTAGAATCTACAGTCGGTGTAACAGGAGCTTCATACCTAATTTAATTTTAAAAAATATATAAATTAAAAATATACCAAATTTAATTAATATTTATATTTAAAATACAATATTTAAAAAAAAATTAATGTAATTATTTTTAAAAAAAATATACATTTCGAAAATTTGATTAACATTTTAAATTTTTGAACCTTTTGAAATTTTCACCTTCACCAAAAGTTTTAACTAATGCAATAAACTCTATTTCTAAACTTTTAAATAAGTCAATAAACTTTTGAATATTTCAAAAATTACAATTCACTTTATATTTTAAAAATTTTGTTATCAATCAAAGTTTGGAAATTTTAAAAAATTTCTAAAACTGATTTTTGTACAAGTGGAATGTAAATGTCAAATTTTAGAAATATTTTTTCATAAAAAAAAAAAGGATAAACAACTCTTTTTTTAGTATATTGGAGGCGAGGGTAGGTATAAGTGGGGATGAGGTGTAGATTTTTTATTTTTTTACTTATTTAGTTCATTCTTTAATTAATTTATTTTTCTTCTAATAAAACAAATTTTTGAGTCTAAAGACCAAAACAAAACAATTTTCAACGAAGTTTGGATCTATTCAAAAGAAACCAATGATTTTTTAATGCCCAAAAATAATATTTTATTTTTGTCCAAATGAAGAAAAGAAAAGAAAATAAACTCTAAAAAATGAGTTCCAAATATTAAATTAAAAATAAATTAAAGTTGGACTCATAAAGTAAATTATGATAAAATAAAATAAAAATTCGAAAAAAAATTGGGTTCTACAGTTTTCTTACATGAAGTATTGATTAAGCAATAGTCAACATGATTAATGGATTCTTATCTTTGAATTAAGAAAGAGTAAGCTTAATTAATAGATTTCTTTGTCAAGCAATCAAGAGATATTG
>JBBPBS010001130.1:4889311-4913107 GCA_037974835.1 Cicer judaicum
TTTGAATTTTGTTTTCATATGGTAATTTTTTTTCTTAAGATATTTAGCCGTTGTTTTCTGACTTTTTCTTTTATAGATTTTTATTTTATTTTCAATTATGATTGAAACAATGAAGAAGAAAAGAGTAAGAAGAATATTAAGTTTCATAAAAGTTAAAATTTAAAATAATATTGTATATTAGATTTAATTAAAGAATTTTTTCTTTTAAAAAGTTATCATACAGTTTCAAATATTTTAGAAACTCTGTTATAAGCTTAAAAATTAAATTTTAATAAAAAAAACTAAAAACTATAAAAAAGATATTTATTTATTTAAATTATAAATAATACTAATAACATAAAAAAATTATAAATAATATCAATTCTTGACATTTTTATTTTTATTTTTATTTTCGAACTCTATACTATTAAAAAACATTTGAACTTTTACCGTTGGTCACCGCACATGAGTTTTACCTTTTTTTCTCTTAAACTAAACCATACATCAAATTTATTCTATTTTTAACATATATAACTCTCTTTTCACACTCTTTTTCCCTCAATCTTTCCTTTCATCTTATAGCATAATTTTGGAATATAACATTCTTTATTTTATCTTTTACATATAAATATTAATCTCCTCATCAACATATACAATAGTTGCTTTTATAACAATGGGGCTTCGATAGAGACCGTATTGATAACATTAATCCATTTGCCTACAACATTTGCATTCTTTAGGACAAATGTTGTAATTAATATGTGAACAACATTGCACACATTCAGGTGATCTCCGTATCATTGCTTTAGTTTAGATTTCATGCACATATCTACATAAAAAACAATTGATGAACACAACAAAAACTTCTATCTAATAACTAACATATGTGAAAATAAAAATAAAAATTGATTGAATGAAAAGAAAATAAAATAAAATTCATTTTGTAATGCTAAAATTCATTCATTTATTTATCAATTAATGCATTATATAAAAAAAAATATGTATTAATTGGAAAAAAAACATAAAACTTTGTATATTGGTTTTAAAATTTAATATTATGGCTTAATTGCAGTTTTGGTCCTCCTATTTTAGCTAAATCGCAAAAGTAGTTTCTCATTTTATTTCTCCTCAGTTTTGGTTCCTCAAACATAATTTTGGTCTAAAACTTGATGAAATTTCATTTATTTTTTTTTGCATTTATTCAAGTCACATCATGCCTCAAGATCTCATTTGTAACAATTGTACCTGAAATATATGATCATAAATGGTGTAGTACGACTTTGAAAAATGAAATTTTATCAAATTTTGGACCAAAATTCTATTTGGGGACCAAAACTGGAGAGAAACAAAATGGATGAACTATTTTCGCAATTCAGCTAAAATAGGGGGACCAAAACTGCAATGAAGGCTAATATTATATAGTATAGACTATAGTTGTTGTGTATTTAAGTGAATATTGTCTCCTTCCATTAATCACCTACCATTAGAGATAGTGGTTTAAGTTTTTTTTTTTTTTTTTTAATACTAGAATCACCTTCTACATTGTTTTTTATTTATTTAAATAGGTAATTTTCACATAAATTTAATTTTTTTTAAATTGTTTTTATGTGATTTCGTCATTCGAATGAGACACATTTTTTATTTTCATGTTTTGTTCGACACTTTTTTTCTGTTTTTCTGTAGTGTTTATTTTGGTTCAGATTAACAAAATAATTTTGATTAATTATAGATTTCAATTAATGACTTTGATAAATAATATTACATATCTGGAGACATGGATATGATAAATACTAGAATTTTGTCATATTTGTAGGTATGTTATTGTTTTGTGATATGTTTCTAATTTAAGCTATTAGTTTAGGTGTAGTAAGTTTGATAACAAATTCATCATTTATATTTTTTTGACAAATTATTGAATTGATGTATTTTATAATTTAAATCAATAAATATCATTTCTTTTAATAAATTTTTTTTTCATCAATATAATTTTAAAATATTAGTAAAAACATTATTGGACCTATTTGTAAAATATAATCATAAAATAATTGTTCCTTTCGACTTTTCAATGCTATATATATATTATCTTTCTTTTCAATTATACCATAAGTTAATAATACATCGAGTAATTTAGTAAAAATATTATTCTATATTTTTTATTTATATATTTTTGTTAATATATGCCACATAAGTTACTCATTATGGAACAAAAGATGTACTATTAATTTATATAACATTATAATTTTTTTTAAATAATAGTATAACTTTTATTAGATTGTCTAGAAAAAACTAACTATTTGTATAAATTATATTTTAAATGTTAAAATCAAATAAAAAGATCTGATCAGGTATCCTTTGACACTGTACATAATCTTCCTTTTATTTGCGGTTTAAGTACCTCCATTACTTTTTATTTGGGTCTAAAGTTGTTTCTACAAACCAATAAAATTATTTCAATTTATTTTTAATACACAATTTTAATATTTTTCCTGTATTACTCTTAACTGGTTAATATCTCAACTCATGTATTTCTCTCAACAGTAAATAAATAAATGGTGGTAATAGTGACAAAATAACAATTAATAATACTTTAAAATTTAAAAACGGCTAATAAAAATGAACAAAATTTTTGTAACAAAATGAAACTTAAAAAGAAACCGAGGGATTACAAATCTAATAAATTTAATAAAGTAGTTAACACTGACAATTAATTGAGTAAAAAACCATTCAATTAATTGAGTAAAAAAAAAATATCCACAGCCAACATAGTTTTGATGTTGTCAATTTTTTTTCTTAAAAAACTAAAATTCAATTAAAATCACTTATAAGAGCACAAGACATGTCAAAATACAATTAACCAAATCAACTTAAATTGAAACAAGCTCTTATATAACAACAAGCTAAATGAGCTAAAAAGACAAAAGAAATCTCCCAAGACACATAAGTAGATTTGTCTATTATTGAGCAATTCCATACGTTAATTCTTTATTATTAACTTTATATTACCACCATAATTGAATTTTGATTCGTCAACAAGATACTACAAAGAACACGCATTTCAGTTAAAAACTCAATTATTACAATCTTTTTAAATGATCTAAATATAAACTAACCAAATTATACGAAGTCTTTCTCGAGATGTCATGTTGAACGAATATAAATCACAAAATTGTTGAGCTTAACAAAATGCCTTTTGTTGTAGTGCAATCAAAGAATAAATGCCTTTTGACACGGATTGGATTTTTAGTCAAAAGAGATTAGTCCGATTTAGTTTTGATTACTAGTGTAGAAGACATATATCACTTTTCATGCTTTATACTATTATTAAATTTTTCACCCAGCTTTGACCATTCATCTCTAATATTTTGTTGAATTCTTTTAGCCAATTCTTTCTCATCTCTCAAACCATCTACTTCTTCCCTTATCTCATCTCTTTGAACTTTTAGAATCTTTCCTTTTTCAAATATTTCTCTCTTTGTATGAATAGCCATATTCTTTGCACCTTGTGAAGCACATATGTTAGCTTTAACAACACTTATTTGTTCTTCTAACTCTTTTTTCCTTTCTTCCAAATAAAACAACTCATTACACAAATCACTTTCCAAATACTTAACTTCTCTAAAAAGGGTCTTGTTAGCTTCAAGACCCTCTTCCAATTCATCAACTTTCAACAACTTGGCTTCTGTATACTCTATCTTCTTGTTTTCATATTTGTAATCATAACTCCAATGATTGAACTGTTTTGAAACTTCTATAACCAATGATCTTATTTCAATAGATATCCCTTCTTCTACAGGTAACTTTGTGAGGTAATCTAAAGTATCCTTCATGGTATTGTACTCATTAGGCCTTAAAAGAACAGAAAAATCAATGGTGAGAAAATCTTTTAGTGTCTTCAAAGCTTTCTTGGTCTTTTCACTTGGCATTTTGGAGAATTCAGAAAACACTTCTTTTTCATTGGAATGTGAAGTCTCAGCATCAAGAATAGCATAAAATGATTCCATTTCTTCATCATCAAGATTAGCATAAAATGCTTCTTCTGTAGTAACTTTGTCAGAATATACAATAGCATTTGGTGTCTGTATAAAATTTATGACTTTGGATTTTTGCTGAGCTTTTGATTGATGATCAGCAACTACCATGTTTAATCCAGCCTCTACACGAACCGGATAAATTTTAGGATAAAGATTTCGTACACGTCAGTCAATCATAATTGTAAGATCGTTAAACATATTTGATTATAAACATAATTATTTCTAAAGACATATAATTGGTTGTATTGTGTTGAGAGTGTAAAATTTATCCGACAGTGTATCAAAATTTAATTAAAAAAATATTGGAAATAAAATTGGACACATATGATGGAAAGGTAAGATTAACTAATATAGAATTGATGATAATTACCTTTGAGATTATTGTTGCTTCCATAACACACCATAGCCATTGAATCTTTACTAACACCATCCAATGTTTTAGAATGCATTAAAATCTTATCTTCATTATGATCCATGTAATTGTGGCATGCAACAATATTAGAGTCTTCCAAGTTCTCTATTTTCATATCTAGTATTTCACAACCTTCCAAATTCTTTTGGAAATCTTCAATTGACTTTATACTTTCTTCATTGTTTTTATCCAAATCATCATCAATCTTCACATTTTCTTTGCTTGAATCAAAATCAAGATCAGGATCTTCAAATAATATACCCTTCATGCTAGCTTCTTGCCTACTACATACATGAATTCCACACCAACTTATAGTTAAATTTGATGGCTCAATTATTTTCTCACAAGAAATTTCAATTTGATTCCAATCATCAACTAAATATGATTTAAGATCATTCCATTGAATAGATGGACTAGACCTCAAATCATACAACCATACATGATCTGTCACCAATGATGAAAAAGAAATTGGAATTTCCAATTCATAAACTTCATCACTGTTAATGTAGAACCGAATTTCGCAAGCGAAACTCTTCTTCATTTCACTCTCTATTTCAAGAACAAAGCATAAAATAATTTCTGGAAATTGTTTTTGCACCCAAAAGGTCATATATTCTCCTTTGGTGTAATGGTCAAACCATTCTGGAATCCTTTTTCCAGGAACCATAATTTGTAACTGAAATGCTTCAAATATTTCCTGTTAAACAAAAATCAAGTAAATAAGACTAAACAAAAGAAAATAATGTAGGAAAGTTTAACTACTTTGTTAGTCTCTAAACTATTTAGAAATTTTTAAATAAGTTCCGGAATCAAAAACTCATAATTGGATCTTTAACGCGTTAATTAAAAATTAACTTGCATGTTTAAGGACAGATAAAGTAAAGTAATTAAACAATTTGCCAATGAAGCAAACCTGGCTTAGTAACAAGTTTGACGACTCCAAAGTCAATGATACACAATCTCTTGCATTAATGAATTGCAAATTGGGAGGAATGCATGGAATATCTTGGAGTTGTTTGCAATTGTCAATGTGAAGTAATTGCAAGGAAGAATATTCTTGTATGCATCTTGGAAGAGTTACAAAATTATTTCCTGAAAGGACTAATGATACTAAGTTTGGGAAACACTTGAAAATTATGGGAATATCTTCATCTATAAGATCACAATCTTCTAGATTAAGTGATTGAACATTACCAAAGGTAAGGTTAGATTGTTCTAATTCTCTAAATTTTGTCAAAAAATTTCTTAGTTGTGGACAACCTTCAATATCAAGGTTTTTAAGATTATGCAACATATCAATGTTGTCTGGAAGTTGCTTGAGACTCAAGCAAGATGTCATGCTTAATTCTTGAAGAGCAACAAGATTTCCAATGGAAGGAGGCAATTCTTCAATACTAGTTCCTTCAATTGAAATAGATGTGAGATTATCCATTTTATCCAAAATTGTTGGGAAATTTTTAAGACTTGAACACCAATTGAGAATTAGACTTTTCAATGATGTCAATTTGATGGAATTTGGAAAAACCTTAAGTTTAGTGCATCCATAAGCTCTCAACTCAATGAGTTTATCAAGGAATCCTACAGAGTCGTGAACTTCTTCTAGATTTGTACAATGGTCAAGATTTAGTTCTGTTAAATTTGGAACACCAGAAGTGTCTGGTAGCTTTGTTAAGAACTCGCAGTGACTCAAATCCATAGAAGTCAAACAATCCAAATGCTGCAAAAAAACATAAATGATAAATTAGACTAACATAACTAAAAGTTATTCCCTTTATTCCACAATAACTATTGCATTTGACTATATTGTAAGATTTATGGGTCACATATGTAATTAATTAATAAAGTGTGTTAGGGTCATTATATAATTAGCCAATAAACTAGGGGTCAAATAATATATAATAGTTTATGGCTAAAGAGCATAATAATTATGAAAATTAATAGTGTAGATACCAAGCGGTTTCTAATTTAATGAGGAGCTGAATTAGTAATACTGCAATTTGGGATATAACTAATAATAGTTATATATAGGGGTAGTGGTCCCCAAGGCAAACACAACAAGACTATTCAGTTTCACAAACCCTAAAGAGAAAACTCTCTGGTTCTCTCTATCCCCATCAAGAGAGCAAAGTCTTCAGGGTGTTTTGCTGAGAAAGATCACCCAACCCATTGGCTCTATCATCATCATCCCAGGATTTCATAAATGGCAATTCCCACAGGTACGCTTCCGCCTTTGGTTATTCATCATGTAATTGGCATGGATTATAGAGCATAAGGTTATAGGGGTTTTTATAACATATATTACATGTGTTAAGAAAAGATGATAAATGAAAGAAAGTTAATCATGATTTTACTAAATTATTCTTATTAATCATTGGTGTGTTCTCTTTATCATAGTTATTATGGGACAGAAGGAGTATACCTTGAATGGTTCTTGCATTGTATACCGACTACGCGACAAGTTAAGTAGAACAAGTTTCTTTGGATGAAAAGAAGATGGTAAAGATGATGAAGGATATTCCATCCAATCAAGCAACCTTAAATTATTTGGAAGATGTTGAGGGCTTCCATAAAATTGTCCTTTTCTAACTATAAGAATTTTAAGATTTTTCATATTTTTGAAGGAGTCCTCTTTCAAGTGCACCATATATTCATCAGGGAGATCAACCATCATTCCTTGAACTCTATAAGTACCCTTTTAAATCCAACCAAAATCATGTTACTATTATACATCAAAGATTAACAAAACAATGAGAAGAGAATAACATACACATGATTCTTACCGAGTTTTCACTTAGTACTTCAATAACATCTTCATGATACCATAATCTACTGCGTTTTCCAGGCTCTAATGGCGAAACTTCTCTAACAACTTCTCTACCCATGTCTTGTATCAGATCATGCATTTTCAATCTATTATATTCATCAACACTCACAAGAGATTTATCAATAAGTACACCTATACCGAATTTCGGATAGAAACCACAAGCTTGAAGTGTCTTCTCAACATATTCCATTGTCTCTCCCTTGAAGAAACAAGCTATATCTAAGAAAATTTCCCTTTCATTCTCTTCTAAATTATCATAAGTCACTCTAAGTACATTTTGAACCTCTTTACTAGGAATTTTTTCATATTTTTCCAATGCAGATTTCCATTCCTCAACTGATTTACCAAATAAATTTGACCCCATTACTTTCAAAGCCAATGGAAGTCCCTCAGCATATGACACAACATTGTTGGAAATCTCCATATAGCCTCCAATAGGTGCCTTGCTTTTGAAGGCATTCCATGTAAAGAGTTCAAAAGCTTCTTCATGGTTTAGTTTCTTAACTTCATATGTTTTATCAACTTGATGAGAAGCTAGCAATTGTTTATCTCTAGTTGTTATGATTATCTTACTTCCGGAACCAAACCAATCGCGTCCGCCTGCTAATGCTTCGAGCTGCTCTAGTTTGTCAACATCATCAAGAATCAAAAGTACTTTTTTGAAACATAATCTTTTCTTTATAATAGGGATTCCTTTATTTACATTTCCTAGCTTAGTGTTCTTGTCACCAACTGTTTCATAAAGAAGTGATTCTTGAAGTTGAACTAAGCCATGATGTTGAGTTGAACTTTCTCTTATATCAGAAAGGAAACTTGTGACTTCAAACTGATTAGCAATTGAGTTGTATAAAGCT
This sequence comes from Cicer judaicum, assembly GCA_037974835.1. NCBI lineage: Eukaryota > Viridiplantae > Streptophyta > Magnoliopsida > Fabales > Fabaceae > Cicer > Cicer judaicum. The sequence continues at coordinate 4,897,412 of JBBPBS010001130.1, forward strand.
CTTGCAATTGTTGTTTTGCCTATTCCTCCATGTCCATGGATTCCAATGAAACAAACATCTTCACAAGATTCATTATTCAAAAGTGATTTCACTTCTGATATGCGAGTTTCTAGTCCGACCGGGTGCTCGGCGATATGCAAAAGAGTTTGATTTAGTTCATTTGAGACCTCCTCAATAATCCTTAGGATAAGCTCAAATTCATACCTACCAAGTTACAATTTCCAACATAATTACTATCAAGAGTTTTAAAAATGATCTAAAACCGTTATATGGATCATGACATCAAGATTTTAAATATCTCTAGAATTGCAACAAAAGAATATGATTGACTATGACCGAAAGCTTGATTACTATTAAGTAAATTGGAATTGAAAGTTATGCAGGTAACAATCTAACTATTTATGTCCTCATGTCATGTCATATTGTTGGCTTAATGGCTACATGCATATAGTATGGATCTATGTAAATAAGAACACAATTTCTATGCTACTCTTAAAAAAAAACTATATCGGTACTCTATATTATATATCAAGTTGACCAAATCATTTGTACTGATTTAATCTCCTTAAATTTAATAAATTATTTTCTTGAACATTTTATGTTAATTGAAATTAAAAATTATTATCAACCTAAGAAATTCAGAATTCCTTCTTCTCGCGAAACTACTCTACCACCAAAGGAAATCACTCTCTTCCGCGGTCCTTCCACCGCCTTGAAGAACTCTCCACCGTTCTTTCACCACCATGAGAAGATCCCTCCTCTATCTCACTCTCAATTCATTCATGTCTGCGTCGTTGTCGTCCACCACACACTCTCATCGTCGCGCCGTTGTTTCTGGGTTCGTCTTTGATTCTTAATGAACTAACGACGATGATAAGCAATGCAGAATGGATAAGAGAGATGGTGAAGAACGACGGAAGAGACAGTGAAGAACGATGGAGAGATAACAAACTTGATTATTTTTTTATATAATTTAATAAATAAATATTAATTATTTTAAACTATAACAAAAGTTTTAAATTTTGGTGTTGTTAAATTTATTAATTATTTTAAAATATAACAAAAGTTTTAAATTTTGGTGTTGTTAAATTTAAAATATGGTTCAACTTATTCTTACATGACAAGTCATTATATTATTGGTGATTTAATTTGATAATACATGTTAATTTTTAATTGTAGGATCGAAGTCCCCAAATAAGAATAGATACCTTTGAATTACTAATTTCCAATGCGCAACATATGTTAGAATTTGGATACAAAACATGACACCAACATATTTATTATATTCAATTAGTTCATTTTCTTAAATTATTAATGATGTCGAAGTGATCGACGTGATAAAGTTCAATGTCGTTACCAGTTCCTATGTATGTGTTCACGCTTCATATATAAATAGATATACAAATAAATGGAAGAAAAATATACATATATTGATACATACCCTTTTTCTAAGCTCCAACCTGACAAATTGGCTGCATCAAACAAAGCTCTCTTCCACTTCCTCAACTTTTCAACATCACCCTTGAATGTGACTTCATGTTTAGCCATTGCTGTTCCAAAACTTCCTCTCTGATGTCTTACAAAAGAAGGGTCAACGTGATAGAAAACAGGCCAAACTAATTGCCTCTTTGTTTCACAACACTCAAGAATCTTAACAAGCTCATCAAGACACCAAGTAGAAGATGCATAGTTTTGAGAAAACACAATGATTGAAATTCTTGATTGTTCAATAGCTGTAAGAAGAGATGGAGATATCTGTTCTCCTCTTCTAAGCTTTTCATCATCTATGAAAACATTGATACCCTTTTGATGCAAACCATGATAGAGAGACCCTGTGAAGCTTCTTCTTGTATCTTCACCTCTAAAACTTAGGAACACATCATAACTCCATTCATGTAGCTTCATGGTTTATGGCAAAATTAGCAAGAGAGATTGGTGATGCTATTTTTTATGAAGATATTCAAAATACCATTTTTTTTTCATAGATGAAAAAGGATTTGACTTTGAGGAGACAAGCACATGTTGATATCTCTTAAATTTTGACAATGAGATAATAAAGAAAAGCAAGTGTTGGTGGATTGTCTCTTGACTTATTAAAATGTTCAGCTCTTCTTATCGAAGTTCTGTCAAGTATCCAACACATATCAGTGTCCGACACCAATACAACACCGACATATAAAATTACATCTAAATTTTTTCAATTTATTACTGATGATCATATCATATGTAACTTGAAACTCTTCGTACACTCTCTCTTCATATACTTAATATTTTTTTATAAAACCAATTTATAAGAGAAAGATCGAATACTAATTAACATAATTTCCATATGATATTTATGTGGAACACAAACAAATTAACCATTGATATTACCAAAGAAAGATCGCTTTCCAATCCTTATCTTTGTCTCTCTCCTCATATATTTATGTGTTTTTTGATGGTTGATTTAATATATTTGTCGTTTTACTCTTGTCTATTTCTACTGTGAAATCTTAACGGCATATAAGAATATGTGTATATCTAATTTTAAAATATTACATATTTATATATTAGATTATTTCTATTTATAATTTGTTTATCATAGATTAGTATTTAAGAATTATAAAAATATTTAACCAAGTGATATTTTTTAAAAGTAATAGATTGTGACCATTTTCATTTTTTAGAATAGGATAATAACTTAATTAATTATGTCGATTCAAAAATATGTATTTGTTTGATCTTATTTTTTATCAAACTGATATTATTTAAATTTCTATTACAATAATAATTCATGTTTATGTCCCATCATTTTTTCTCAAATATTTGTGAAAATAGTATCCGATCTTACAGTAAAAGAAATTCCTCGTTGTATCTTCATTTTGTGATAGTAAAACCTTTTAAAGTAAAATTTGTATGGCAACGTGAGTTATTACTTTCTCATGCCTTTAGGAGGTATTTTAAGTCAAATTTAATATTCAATATTTACTTTATTCATATTTATATATTTTAGTTTCCTTTAATTTATTTCATCACTTCTTAATTAATTAGCTCTAAAACAACTTATTTAACACAGCTTATAACATAAACATTATGTATAAGTTATTTTTACAATTGAAAATAAAATAAAATAATTTTTATATAAATTATAAATAATTTTCATAAATTTAAATTTTGTTTATGAAAATTAATTAAAAACAACATATAAACAGTTCATAAATTATTTTCATAAACTCTTTTAAATAATTTTATAAATATTTATAACAATAGATAAACTTAAATAAACTAATTAAAACAGCTCTAATTAAGTGTCCTAGATGTATTGCATATATTCTTCCCGGAAACAAGCAGCATGATTATGACTTATGTTTAATAATATTCTTTTGTTGAATAGGTTGTGACACAAACATGGTTGTAGTTTAAAGAGGAAGAATATTTGAATACAAGAAGTATTAATATTATATTCTCTACCACATATTTTTTTAATATATTATTTTTTATCGATTAAAACTCATTCATATATATATATATATATATATATATATATTTTCATTGTGACTAACTGCCAAACAAGTAATTATAGATCTTTAGTCAACCAATAAACAAATTGTGGGCCTATCCACTGAACCCAACTTGTTCACCGCCCAATATTTGTGACTTACATAAAAGATTTTTTGATTTTTCTGTCTATATGTGAGTTTGTAGATAATTACTATAAAAAATTTGCAAATATAAAGACAAAATAAAAGAATTACACATAATTATATTCAATTAAATAATTTCAATATATGTTAATTGAGTTAAGATTTAAAAATCGATATTAATCTCTCTTTTAAAAAGTGTCATTTAAATTTTATCGTGTATATTAAGTAAAGTAAAGAATACCTGAATAAATTATTTTAATGTGTTTCTTAAATTACTTTTATCAACTTCTTTTAAAAATAACTTCAATAAAATATTAATTATTAAATACATATATAATACACAATTTTATTTTAAAATAAAATTCAAATTTGAATAATATTATTTTTTTTACATTGAAGAAAAATAAAGAAACACAATTATTTTGAAACAAAAGTTATTTGATAAAACAACATTATAAAATCAAATAATTGATGAGATCTTCATTCAAGCCTTCATTAATTTTGACACCCATAAAAATTGAAGTCTGTCACGAATTTTTTTTTTATATATATATAATTCATATTTCTTTCTATCATCTATCCCTCTCTCATATCACTGTCACATCAATTTTTTTATCATTATTTTACATTATTTACTATTATATTTTTTTAAGCTAAATATAAATTAAAATAAAAAATTTAATTATAATTTTGATTTTCTTACTTTAACTTATTTATAGAATTTGTATTTTTATTTTGAAAGTCCAATACTTTTGGTATATCTTTATATTTTTTATTTATATAATTGTAATTTGATATATTATGAATAATGTTTAGGTAGAAACATTTAAAAAAAATATTTCGTACGATCTCATAATATTGATGCATTATTTATTTATATATTATTAATTAAACTAAAAATAAATAATTTTAGAAGTTAAAATTTAAAATTTTAAAAAATATTTTATTATAATTTTATAAATATTAATTATTCAACATTATCGTATTATATATAATAATATTTAAAATTATTAATTATAAAATAAAAAGATCATATTTATAAATTCGTGAAAATTGAAGACTTGTCAATGCAATCACAAACTATAGACAAAAAAAAATTTGTTGCTGATCAATTATTTTCAAGATGGAGAAACTATTTTGTGGTCACAAGAAAAAGAAGAAGATATTTCTCTGAGACGTCTTTTCATTTTGTTTATTGTTGTTTGATTTATGACTAGAGTATTTACCTTGTAGACCCTACATTTTTCCTTTTGTAATCAACTTGATGTACGACATTTTATTCAATCTTGTTTTAATAATTCCTAGGATAAACATTCAAAGGAATACAATAATGGGAATTTTATTCTAATGAAATTTACACACAAAAATGTGGTTAGTTACAATTCAAACTCTTGGGATTTTTTGTTTTAATTTATCAAAAAAACTAAAATATGTTTGGATTTATCTCGTGAATAAATGTTAAAATTCTTAAAATACACATATTATATATATGAAGCAGCAAGAAAAAACATAGTAGCAAATCACCCAAAATAATTGGGAAAAAATTAATATATTTCTTATCATAAAAGGAACGAAATTGAAAATAATTGTCTTGTTGTTTCGTACAAACACACTTGTAAGTTGTAACAAAAAAAGTAAGAAATATGGAAATAGACAAGTTTTACATAAGGATATTCATTTCCTAAGAATTATTTGTTGTTGGGAATCCATTTTATAACCAGGAAACAAATCCACTCTAAGTTGATGATATATATTAAACTATTGTTGATGTATTGATGATCGATTATATCATGCGTTGTAATTGTGATTATGATATTGATGATTGATGATATCATGCGTGTAGAGTTAAATTATATTAAACTATTTGCGCTTTACGCTAAAATTATTATTATTATTATTATTATTATTATTATTATTATTATTATTGTGAATAAAATTTTAAATTTTAAAATAATATAATTTATTGATTTTATTTATAGAGTCATTCCTCTTAACCCTGAAGAGGGTGCACCACCTTATCGGAGTCCTTTTTTTGGGTTTCTTGGATTTGGTTATGACCATATTAGAGATGACTATAAAGTCATTTGATATATAAAGTTTGACCCTGTCCCTAACGAAGAAGAAGATGTGCCATTGAAAGATAGATCGTTTGACCCCGTGTTAGAGATTTATAGTGTTAGTACTAACTCTTGGAGGATACTTGATATCGACGTGCCTTATTCCCATATTGATGAATTCTCTTGTGGTAGCGGAGTGCACATTAATGGAATGTGTCATTGGTGGACTAAAAGATATTCATCTTTGGAAGAATATTTGGTATCGTTTGACTTGATCAACGAGGCGTTGGTTACAACACATGCATCGTTCGACATGTATGAAGGTTGTAGACTTGGACAGATGGCGAGACACTTGGTGGTGTTAAATGAGTCAATTTCTTTGATCTCAAATTGTCCCGATACAACTACCTTTCATATATTCAACTTTGGGTGAACTTGGCGTGGTGAAATCATGGATTACACTTTTCGTTGTCGGACCCTTTTCATTGAGTGTCCCATTGGGGTTGGGAAGAAGGGCAACATTTGCTTCAAAAAAGATGATGATAAGCTAGTCTGGATTGATTTAAACACCCATATAATTCGTGAAATTGGTGTTAATGGAGCGAGATTGGGTTGTCGGACAGGAATTTACAAAGAAAAGCCTTTGTCCAATTGGAGGAATTATAATTAGTTTCCAATTGGGCTTAAAATCTCACTTGAAAAAATACAAGAAAAAAAAATGAAATTTAAATGTACCAATCATAATGTGCATATATCTGAAATCAAATAATCAAATGACTTGTTTAAATTATTGACTCTTAAAAGTTTTAAGTTAAAATAATAATATGATATTATAGAATATTGATGTCAAGTAGGTGGGTTTATGAGGGATATATATGTCTAGTAGGATTATTAGTGTAATGGTCAACCATTCCTCTCATCGTAAACATTACTCTTATTTGAGCAAACTATACTCTAAATAAGATTATTTATACATGATAGTTGGACCATTCATCTTAACATGGTTTGAAACTTTAGAGTAGAGAACTTGCTGTAACTTTAATTTTACTCTTAGTTGAGTATACTTTGATCATATATGGTTTCACAATAATTACTTAATGTCCTATGTGATTGTATTTTGTTTGATGAAATACTTGGGGAGTGTGTGCAGGTGTGCCTAGTTTAATTTATGAAAAATGTGAATCTTCACTACGTGATTCATTTTCTCAAGTTAATGTTTAGAACAATGTATGATTCTTATATGGGAGATACCCCCACATTTAGTGCATGATAGAGACACAAATAAGATTACCTCTATTGGAAGAAAAATAGATCTCTTGTTGATTTTATAATATGGTTTGAAGTTTGTGTTTTACTTGATGGATTGACCAAGTTATTTGAAATATACAAGGATCGAGTGAGTTCGCTACAAAATACTAATGAATGGTCCCATTATTCTAATTTATGTATTACTATTAGAGTTTGACAAGAGTGTGTAAAATACCATATGCCATTTATCTTAGTTCTTTCTCACAAAATTATGCACTTAGTATTTTGTTTCTATTTTATTTTTGTTGCGTTTCATAATATAGAATGTTAATACTGAGAAACTTGACAATAGTAAAACGGATGGTTTTAATTTCATATGACTTGTTTTGTTTGCAGTTGACAAGTAAGAATATATGGCAACTTATTTTCCTAATGATTTTCTTTTCACACCCGATTTCTCTATTTTGGTGCATTTGATATCTTCAATCTTTGCATTGAAGATATCAAAAGCCTGCATTGATTATAAATGGTGTTGTGTATTTTTATTACACTCCATCATTATTAGTTGTGGCCTTTTGGGTAATAAGTTGGCCTCATGGTCATAGTGTGAAACTATCAAGCTTAGGAGGGATGTGTTGCATGCATTCATGTGGCTACCATTACTGCTTTAGTACATCCATATATGTCGATCACATTTTGAGTACAAAGCCATTGTACTTGTTATTGAGTCATGTACTGATTTACCTTCTCAACTATTTTCTTTGCATGCCTTCATGAGCATGATAATCTTTTCAAAAACTTGAGTGATTTTTTTATGTTTTAGTTTTATGTTGATGAAGCCTGTGAATTGTTATAATGAACTATTTTAAAATTATCATAATACGATTGAGACACTATGTGCTTATTCTTGATGAAAATTTTATTGATGTATCTTGGAATTTGAAGAGTCTTATTAAAAAAGACATTTTTTTACAAACAAATATTTCATATAGAGATTGAGGTAATAAAAAAGGAGTTGATATGAAAATGTATAAATGAATGTTAATTTAGAGATTTTATTATTTTATAAATTTGTTGAGAACACTCTACTTCTTTTTGGAAACACATGTACGAGTAGGGATGACAACTAAATCCGCTATGAATACCCACTCGAACTCGTTTGATTTTAATCTATAGATTATAGTTATTGTGTTCAATACAAGAGAAACAGTCACTTGTAGAAAGAAATAAAAGAGAAACAATAAAACTAGGGATAAAATGACTTATAGAAAAACAATGACTTGTGTTCAATATATATTAGATGATTTTTCTTCCAAAGAAATAAAAGAGAAACAATGAAGATAGGAATAAAATTACAGCAGCTTCTAGAATTAATTTGGAATAGAAATTTCTTGCCAATCAAAATTAGATAATACCTTGTTGAAAGTAAGAATCCATTCATCATCAAGTGTCACGGGTTGAAATTTAAAATTAATGAAATTTGATTTTTTTTCTTAAATTTTTTAGTTTTATGACAAATTTAATTATGTTTAATAATTGTCTTTTGCAGATAGGGAAGCCACACATTCCAAAATTGCCTTTACTTATAGAGGTCTAAGACATTGAAAAATTATTAAAAATCAAATAGTTTTACTAACTATTTTTGGAGAGAAAGTTAATTTAAAATTTTATCGTCATATTTATTGTATATTGTAGAAAAAGATGTAAATTTATAAAAATAAAAAAATTAATTAGTGGAAAGAGAATATTATATTTAGAAATGGAATAGTATGTTTATAAAAATAAAAAAATTAATTAGTGGAAAGAGAATATTATATTTAGAAATGGAGTAGTATGTTAGTGTTAGTTTTGACGTGTTTCTCATTTAGCGTCATGAGTTCGACACCATTTTACTTCTTTTATGAGTAAATTCATTTTACTTAATAATTTTAATTTTTTGTAAAGAAAATTACTTTATTTCAAATTGTAATATTATGTTTAGACATTCGTTGGATAACAACAATTACCCAGCAGTAAATGTTTAACCCACTGTTACTTCAGTTTCATTTTAGTTTAAACATTTATATATTTATAATTAATAATATATATATATATATATGTTAGATAATATCATTATATATTAGTAATAAGGGTATTTTAGATATTTCCATTATTTTGTATATATACTCATTGTAACCCTATTAACTTAAGTTTGGTTTATTCTATGTTATGAAACTTTATCTCTTAGTTGTCTATCTTCTTCCTCTTTTCATTGTTAACATGGTATCAAAGAGCTTTGGTTGATTTTGGGATCTATTGTAAAGAAGAGAGAGATTATTTTGATAGAAAAGACAACCACCAAAAGAGAAAAGAGAAGAGTAACCCTATTCCCGATTTTGTTAAATTAGTCTCAGAAAAACATCGATTGTGTATTCGTTGACCGTTGGATCGAGCTGATTTTTGGATAGTAGGTTCGCAATATTCAGGTCTTCGTTTTCAATGATTGGATCGGGGAAATGATTTCTGGAGGGGGAGAAATCGTGCTCGCACAGCAGCAGGTTATCCCTAATTTATTTTGTCTCAGTGATTGTGTTTGTCGTATTTTCCTGTCATTATTTGTTATGGCTGGTGCTAAGGATGATTCTCTTCAAGCTTTTAGTGTTCACCTCAATGGACAAAATTACTCTTATTGGAGTTATGTGATGAAAAAAAATTTGATTGGAAAAGATATGTGGAGTTTTGTGGATGGAACTTCTGTTAAGCCTACTGATAAAAATGATGAAACTCAATATGCAAAAGATATGAAAACATGGAATGTTAGTAATTCAAAAATTATTACTTGGATTAATAATTCTGTTGAGTTGTCTATAGGAGTGCAACTAGCAAAACATGATACTGCTAAAGAGATTTGGGATCACTTGAAACGTTTGTATGTTCAGTCTAACTTTGCAAAACGTTATCAGTTGGAAAGTGATATTAGAGCCCTTAAGCAGAACCATATGACCATTCAGGAATTCTATTCGGCAATGATTAATCTGTGGGATCAATTGGCTCTTATGGAATCACCTGAGTTGAAAGCTGTCAAAGCATACATTGATCAAAGAGATGAGCAACGTCTGGTTTGGTTTCTAATGGCTCTTCGTGATGACTTTGAGGGCCTTCGTGGGGGTATTTTGCATCGTTCCCCCCTTCCTAATGTTGAATCAGTAGTTAGTGAATTGTTGGTAGAAGAAATCAGACTTCAAACTCATTCTGGTGTGTCAGATAAGGGAATTCTCTCAACTCCTCCATCTGTTTTTGTTGCTCCTGTTCAAAAAGGAAAATCTCAAGGGAGGGTTAGGCTTGGTAATGATGAATGTGCATTTTGCAAAGAAAAAGTTCATTGGAAAGCACATTGTCCGAAATTAGGGAGAGCACATAAAAATAATTTTAGGGGGCCATCGTCCAATGTTGTTGCTTCTACTCCTTCTACCATTGGCTCTAATTCTGGTTATGTATACTCATATGAGACTGCTTCCCAAATATCTGATATTGCAAAACAACTTCAAAAACTTCATGCCACTCAATCACATGCAATGTCTGCCACCTCTTCTACAGGTTTGAACTCCTCTGGTATGTCAGGTATATCTCCTTCCATATGGATTCTTGATTTTGAAGCATCTCATCATATGACATACGATGATAAATTTTTTGTGTATATGAAACCTGCCTCGTCTGTGTCAGTTGTGACTGCTGATGGCACTCTTATGCCACTAGCAGGCATTGGTTATGTCTCCACACCTAACCTTTTTATTTCTGATGTTTATTATATTCCTAATCTTACTTTGAGTCTTGCTTCTGTTAGTCAAATATGTGATTTCGGTTATTCGGTTATATTTTCTTCCACTTCTTGTTGTGTGCAGGATCCACATTCCGGGAGGCTGATTGGGACAGGCCATAGACAGGGGGGGACTTTATGTTTTGGATGACCTGCGACTCCCAGATACTGCAGCCTCAACAACTACTACTGACTTATTATCTAGTTTTCACTTGACTTCTTTATCTTCTAGTTTTTATTTATGGCATTCTCGCCTTGGACATGTTTCTGCTTCTAGATTAAAATATTTGGCTTCTACTAGAGCCTTAGGAAAGTTACAAACCTGTGATATCTCAGATTATTGTGGTTGTAAACTTGCAAAATTTTCAACTTTACCGTTTAGTAAAAGTGTTTCTGTTTCATATGCACCTTTTGATTTAGTCCACTCTGATGTTTGGGGTCCATCATCAGTACTCACCAAAGGTGGATCTAGATATTATGTTTCGTTTATTGATGATTACACTCGTTATTGTTGGGTTTATCTTATGAAAAATCGGTCTGAATTTTTTGATATTTATCATATGTTTCGTGCAATGGTCAAAACTCAATATAACTCTGTTATAAAGTACTTTCGTTGTGATTTAGGTGGTGAATATACCTCTAATAAATTTTCTGAATTACTTGTTTATGATGGCACTCTCCACCAAACATCTTGTACTGATACTCCTCAACAAAATGGAGTTGCTGAAAGAAAACACCGTCATATTATAGAGACTGCTCGTTCTTTTTTGTTGTCCGCTTCAGTTCCTAGTGAGTTTTGGGGAGAAGCAGTTCTTACTATTGTTCATGCTATTAATAGAATTCCATCCTCTATCATATCAGGTTTGTCTCCTTTTGAAAAATTGTATGCTTCTACCCTGATTATTATTCTATGAAAGTTTTTGGTTCTACTTGTTTTGTTCTTCACCCTCAAGTAGAGCGCGGTAAGTTGTCTTCTAATTCAGCCATGTGTGTTTTTCTTGGTTATGGGGATGGTCAAAAGGGTTATCGTTGTTATGATCCTCATGCAAGAAATCTTTATGTATCTCGTAATGTTGTTTTTCTTGAGCATATCCCTTTTTACTATGTTTCCTCTAATTCTCAAATTACTAAGAGTTCTGAACTAACCCATATTGATCCATTTGGTTTTAATGATAACGCTTCTAGCGATTGTAATATTGAGAATTGCAAGACAAATACTTCTACTCCACATGATGACATCCCTCTTGTCCCCCCGGCTGCCCAACCACCTCCTGCGATTGTTGATCCTCCTCGTTACCCTTCTCGTCAACGTAAGTCCACTCAGTTACTTGATTTTGTCTATTCCACTTACTCAGCTTCGTTTGCTTCTTTCTTAACCTCTATTCACAGTTTATCTGAGCCCTCTTCCTATAAAGAGGCTATTCTTGATCCTCTTTGGCAGCAGGCTATGGTAGAAGAACTATTTGCATTGCACAAAACCAACACTTGGGAATTAGTACCTATTCCTCTTGGAAAACATGTTATTGGGTCTCGTTGGGTATACAAGATCAAAACTAAGTCTTATGGGTCAATTGAGCATTACAAAGCACGTCTTGTTGCTAAGGGTTTCTCTCAACAATATGGTATGGATTATGAAGAAACTTTTGCTCATGTAGCCAAGATGACCACTATTCGTACTCTTATTACAGTTGCATCTATTCGTCAATGGCATATTTCCCAAATGGATGTCAAAAATGCTTTTTTAAATGGTGAGCTTCATGAAGAAGTATATATGGTCCCTCCACAAGGAGTTTCTCATGATCAAGGGGAAGTATGTAAGTTAAAAAAGGCTCTATATAGTCTTAAACAAGCTCCTCGAGCTTGGTTTGAGAAATTCTCTAATGTGATCACTTCTCTTGGTTTTTCCTCTAGTGAACATGATTCTGCATTGTTTATAAGGTCCACCACTTATGGTCGCATTATACTTTCTCTATATGTTGATGATATGATTATTACAGGTGATGATGTTAGTGGAATCAATAAGTTGAAATTGTAGTTAGCCAAACAGTTTAAGATGAAGGACTTGGGAACTCTTCGCTATTTCTTGGGGATTGAAGTTGCCTACTCTCCTAGAAGCTACCTTCTTTCTCAATCCAAGTACATTGCCAACATTCTTGACCAAGCTCATCTTTCTGATACTAGAGCAGCAGATACTCCTCTTGAGTTGAATGTGAAATATGCTCCATCGGATGGGGTTCCTTTACCAGATTTCACTTTGTATCGTACTTTGATTGGCAGCTTAGTGTATCTCATGATTACCAGACCTGACATTGCTTATGTTGTTCATGTTGTTAGTCAGTTTGTTGTCTCTCCCACTACAGTACATTGGGCAGCAGTTCTTCGGATTCTTCGTTATCTTCGAGGAACTCAATTTCAAAGCCTTCTCTTTCGATCGTCATCCTCATTAGAGTTACGAGCTTATTCTGATGCTGATTAGGCTGCTGACACCACAGATCGTAAATCTACCACAAGATTTTGTATCTTTCTTGGAGACTCTCTTATTTCTTGGAAGAGTAAGAAACAGGACATTGTCTCTCGTTCCTCTACATAAGCTGAGTATCGTGCTATGGCATCTACTACCGTTGAAATAATTTGCTTGCGTTGGCTTTTGTCTGATATGGATATCTCTCTTTCTGAGCCAACTCCGATGCACTGCGATAACAAGAGTGCTATTCAAATTGCTCACAACTCAGTCTTTCATGAACGCACCAAACACATAAAGATTGATTGTCATATTACTCATCATCATCTTCAGCATGGAACCATACTCTACCGTTTGTCTCTTCTTCTTTACAGATTGTTGATTTGTTCACAAAGATGCATTCTATCAAACGTTGTTTATTTTTAGTTGACAAACTCTCGATGCTCCATGTTAATGCATCGTGAGTTTGAGGGGAGATGTTAGATAATATTATTATATATTAGTAATAAGGGTATTTTAGATATTTCTATTATTTTGTATATATACTCATTGTAACCCTATTAACTTAAGTTTGGTTCATTCTATATTATGAAACCCTAGAGTGGTTATCTCTTGGTTGTATATCTTCTTCCTCTTTTCATTGTTAACAAAATATATATATATATATATATATATATATGTATAATTATGTTTTTGGATCGATATAGTCGTCCACATTTTCTCAACTCAATTTTTTAAATATTGTTGCAAAAATGCAATATGTATATAACGAAACAAAAAATATCTCTTTTTACAATGTAGTTACACCAGAAAAATTAACAGTAAATAATTCAATTTTCAAACTGAATAGTTGATAATTAAGATACAAAAGAAACTGACTTTTTTTTCTCCAAACAAATGATTATATATATGGATACATCAAAGCAGCCTGACATATAGATTAAAATACCGTTGAAATAAAATATAACTAAAAACAGCGTTTTATTTTATTTTATTAGGAATAAAAAAAAATAAACATAAATAAAAAGAGTAATTAAATAGTATTAATAAACTTTTGTTGTATTTATTATTGATTTATTTCATTTGTTTTCCAATGCGAGATCATCTAAGTCATGGCTGCGAGAATAAACTGTCAAATACTTTAAGTGTAGATAGGTTTATTATATAGTTCAAGTTGAACCATTCAATTCGATCAGGTTGTTAAAACATTATTTGTAATATACTTGACAGTGATCACTATACTTTTCAGCTTTCAGCAATATAATGTTTGTTTCTTTATTAAAATAAAAATTCTCATGGTGTTGCAAGATCTCTCAATTCTCACCTTCTGCAAATAATGGTAACAAAAAGAAGATATCCAAAACACTAGCAAACAAAAAAAAAATACATTGGACGGCATGAAGTTGCATAGAGAAGGGAATGCTACAACAAGATAATATTTCACATTGTAACTATGACAATAAGTGAATTTTGCAGTATTCTAAAATATTCTATTAAAATGTGTTAGTATTTATATATATAAAAAAAAAGTGTTACTATTAGTTGACAGTTGGTTGGTAATTCAGTTATGACAATTACCAATAAATATGTTAGAGTTAGTTACACTAGTCATAGTTTAATTTGCTCTCTAAAAATTAATAACGCTGTTTCAATCAATTAATTATTCATAACAAAGACAATTGGCCGAGGAATTAAGAAATGAATTATAATAATGATCAGTGCAACATTTGAGCCAAGTTACGATTTTTTTTGTTCAATACAGCGAAAGTGACACTTCATGTGTACGACTTGTACAAATGGGTCCGAGAAGACGAATAGCACCATTGTTAACATCAACAAGATCTTCAAGAATGAGATTGGTCTAGGTGGTATATTCCACATTGCTGTTCAGGTCTACTCTTTCTTTCTTTATAAGTAATATTTTATGTATTGTAAATATAGTTATTTTATAATATTATTTTATTAATTTGTAATAATTAAGTATGATTAGGAAAATTAAAATGAGGGAAAATTATGTTTATCACAATCATTTAATTTAATTTTTAAAATATTTTGTAAAATTTACATGATAACTTATTATATAGGATAATTGTTTGTCTCTTTGTACTTTGATTGTCAATTTGTTTTTCAACATATGATGGTACTTGTATTTATTTGGTTAAATAAAATGTAAAATACAAACTCAAAAATAAATTAGATGTAAAAAGTTAAAAATATGATTGACTATTTAATATTTTTTATTTTAAAGAATGTTAATGTTGAATTATATAGCGTAGTCTAAATTTATTTATTTTATTTGTATGATGTTTTAATTGCGAGCATGAGAAGTTGTTGTAAATAAATTTTTTTATTGAATATATTTCATCAAGAGTTTGAAATTTATTTTATTAAAGATTTACATATACTTTAAATATAATTTTAGGTATTTAAAAGTTTTAACTAATCATTTATGCAACTGCATTGTAGTTATGTTGATATGTACCAAAAATAAATTGTATTGAAAAATAATTT